>PVHX01007393.1:0-91611 GCA_004024805.1 Geosciurus inauris | reverse complement strand
CGCGATTCTCCTATCTCAGCCTCCCTAAGTGCTGGGATTACAGGCTTGAGCCACCGCACCCGGCTGCCAGACAGTTCACTTTTACATGTATGAGACAGGCATTTCACTTGACCGGTGTTCTGGATGGACAGTCAGGCTACACTGGCTGTTTATGCCCTGGCCATATGGCACATGCCTGTGTACAATGAAGTTCCCCTTTCTAGAGAATCTGCAACCTTTGGTAATATAAACCACGAGAGGGAGTCATGCCTTTCTGATTGGCAAGGCACTGTTTCTGATATGGCCAGAGAGGCCCATCAGTGGAGTGCCTGAAGTGGCCTCGCTGGGCATCATTGAGGAAGCTCCATCTCCAGGAGCCTTGAGCCTAGGAGCTGGCAGCTGGCTGACCTTCAGCTGACCCTCAGTGTTCCCAGTCTTAGTTAACACCTTGGTCTTGTCAATGCTTGGAAAAGAGAGACAGCTGATAGGCTCCTCCTGCTCTAAACACTATCTCTTATGGCTGATTTTGCAGCCTGAGGGACACTCTGGTGAGTTACATGGAAACTAAAGAGAGCGAAGTTCTTCCAGAAGTGGAATCCCAGTTCCCAGAAGAGATACTGCTGTCCAGCTGCATCTGTGTGTGGAAAGCGGCAGCTGCACGGAAACAGGACCGGCAAGCAAAATAAAACTCTGCACTCCATCTCTGGATGCGCTGCAGACACAGCTCCTCCCCTCCACTGTGCCTCTGGGGCACCTGGAAGGAAGTGTTGTCACAGCAGTGAATTCAAGGCCAGCACGCACTGTGCCAGCTGACAGCTTTTTTGAGAGCCATGCTCTTTCTGGAACATGTGCAGATTCCAGAACTTTCACGTTATATTATGAATATGTTCAGTAAGTGGTGGGAACGGCAATTATTTGAAAATGGAAATGAACCGCTATTGTGTGCATTTGAGGAGCAACAGAAATGAAGAGTGGCGATGGGGGTCACCCCAGCAGTGACCTGTGTTGGGCCTGCAGCCTCTTCCTCGTGCTTCCTCACACCGCCACAGGCAGAACACAGGGGTGTTGCTCTCTTCTCCTCCCCATTCTGTTCTGCACACACAGAAGAGAGTCTGGTTTTCTTCTCTCTCCCAGTCCCTTAAATTGTGTGCCATGCTCATATTTCTTGGGTTCCAAGATGTGAAAAAGCACCACACTTTTTGTCTTCTAACACAAGGAAAGCCAGGTGTCCGCACATGCCTTAACGCCACACAAACGCCAACCCAGACCCCACTGTGAGTCACTGCCAGATTCCAAAGGGTCAAAGCCAACTACTCTGTGAAGGACACGGGACTTGGGACACTGCTGGGGTTTTGGGTTCCCCGTGAATAAAATAGAGTGGACTCACTGCCAGAGCTCCTGCCAGTTCTCCTGTCTTGAGATTATAAATGAAAGTGTGTCAGAGTCTGCTCGGATCAGAGGCAGGCTCTTGGCGATGTCGCGGGGAGTTCTGGTTGCCGGGCATTGCGCCATGTAAGCATGCGGTCCCGGTGTGATCGCAGCTTCCCTAGTCCTTTCTTTGGGCCTCAACCACGCCATCAAGACTGAGCCTCAGAGAGTATAAAACCAGTTCCATTTCCATAAAAGGGAATTAACTTGCGCTGATCGTGTGCTGCCTTTTTCATTTTAAGTTCTCTCTTTGAAACCCACTTTGATATCCTAAACCTCCGGGTGAATTCCTGTTCCTGTGAGCTCAGGACCCATTTGCAGTGAGATCGGGACAGCACCCATCCACACGTTGGAGGCCGTGTCTTTCGTGTACATTCCAGATTAAGTTAGGGACCCAATCAGGCCTGGGCTTCTGAGCTACAGAAATGCAAAAGGGGGGTGAAGGGCACAGCTCAGTAGCAGAGTGCTTGCCTCACATTCGCAAGGCATGGCAAAAAAAAATGTGCCCGGCACAGACTCTGTGCACACCTGCACAGGCAGGTGCAGAGGGAACTGCAGTCCATTTCCATGAATGGTTCTCACAGCGTCTGAGGAAGGAAGTGCAGCCATTGACCTCAGGTGGTAGCTTCTTTCACAGAACACAGGCTTGCATTTCGTGAGCTCTGTGAACATTCCAGACTGCGCAGAACCACTCGCCCTCCTGTCACATGCCTGCACAGTGGAGCCAGAGCACTTGGCCTGAGATGCCTGGGAGTGGGGGTGGTGTTTGCTTGGACCAGCAGGTGGCACTCAGACACACACGTTCCTCACCACCACACCTTCACAGGTGGAATCAGGTGTCAAGTCCTTGACATGAAGACTCTTTTTCTCCCTTTGGCCTGGGCATTTTTTTCCCACTTATGTTTTTAATCAAGATGTTTTATTTTGTATGCTATAATTTCAAAGCATTAACTGTCATACCTAGCATGATTTATACAAAAGTACACTGGGCTAGCACAGGCCAAAGTAAATTTCACTACACTTGTAATACTGTTTTAATAAAATTGAATTCTGCTGTTAAAGGGGGCGACGCTACTGTGTATGGCATGTAGACCTCAGCTAAGCTGTGGGAATGGTTTCGGATTTTTGTGGAAATGTCCTTGCAGAAGTACTCATGAAGTGGACAGTTCAGAAGAGAAGACCACTCTAGGATGTGAGATGGTGAACTTCCTTTGGACAGAATAACAGCAGAACAGCTTGTCCACAGTAGAAAAAGCCTAAGTCTCAGCTGGAGAGTGGGGGGTGTCCTCTGCTTAAAGGGACTTACCTGAAAACAGCAGAGCCCAGCTACCAAAGAGTAAGAATGAAAACTAGCTAACTCATTGGGCTGGGGGCTGGAGAAGACTTCCTGGTAACAGGAAATAAAGGCAGTGAAAGAAATGGAATCTCAAGTCGCTGCCCTCAAGTCCTTCCCATTCTGTCCTTATGGCTTCTGAGATTTTGCCACTTGTTAAAGGAAAGAGCCATGGGCTCCTTCAGCTGTTACTAGATATTAAGGCAGTTCCAACTTAAAAACAAACTTCCACTGATAATCACTGTGAGCAAAACAGAAGTTCAACCTTACCCAAGTTCTGGCATGCCTACGTGCACTGGCGTGCAAATGGAAAGCATCTCTGATGTGGTGCCAGCAGCACCAAGTGAGGTGCAGAGTGCTCAGTGGGACAGGAGAAACCCTGACGCTTGGAGCTCGCATTGTGTTCTGCAGTTTTCTGACCCTTCAAGTTCACTAGGCCTATGATCAAGCATTCAGAACCCCAGGTCCGGCAGGGAAAATAAGCATAAGTCCTTTCTCCTAAGAGAAAATATTAGCAAAACTCATACCCTCCCTGTAAGAACAGCGAGCTGCTTCCTTTTCAGCTGGTGGAATGTTTCAGAGAGCCAACTGGGGAGGGCCCTCCACATGCAGCCTCCACAGCTTGAGGCTGCTCCCGCTTGGGGGCTCCACAGTCTGCTGCCTTTCCCTTCACATGGACCCACCAAGGTCAGTATTCCTTCCTGATCACTACCCGTACCCCAAAACACAATGGAAGTTCAGCCCAGAGCACAGCTACTTCCTCAGAACCCTAAATCTAATGCAACCAGGCTGACACATCACAGCCCAAATAGACCTGAGCATGGGTCTTGGCTCTTCTGTTTGCCAGTGACCATGGAAAAGCCACTTAATGTCTTTCAGCCTCCATTTTGTCATGTGCAAAATGCCTCCCAGCAGCCAGGTGCAGTGGCCACGCCTATAAACGCAGCACTTAGGGAGGCTGAGACAGGAGAATCGCGAGTTCAAAGCCACTTTGACCAACGGCGAGGCGCTAAGCAACTCAGTGAGATCCTGTCTCTACATAAAACACACACTAGGGCTGGGGAAAGCCTCCCAGTCCTGTAGTGAGAAACTGGAGTAGGTAAACAGAACAGGGCCTGGCATGGGATGAGTGCTCAAGAAATGGGACACACCCTCTCCCCGGGCGGAGAGCTTGCCTACTTTCAAGCCCTGTCAGGTGCTGGTGCTGCAGGAAGTCTTTCCCAAACCTGAAACTAATTAGTCCAATCCAATGCAGGGTTCCGTATGGTCCTTTTGAAATGTGTACTCGGACTACGTGACTTGCGCACACCCCCTTGAGCTGCCGCGGAGTGGAAGGCCTGGGCTAAACGGCTACACTTCAGCCTCACCGGCTGCCTTTCAGTACCTAGGACCAGCCTCTTTCCTGCCACAGAACCTTTACACCTGCTGTCCCCTCTGCCTGGCATGCTCTCTCCAGCTCACCCTTCGGGTCTCCTCTAAATACCCCCGCGCGAGGCCCTTCCCGACCCTCAGGTCAGCGTCAGCTCCGGGGGTATTCTCTCCACGCCGCACTCGGGCAGCTACACCGTCTATTCACCCGTCCTCCTGCCCCTGGTGGAGGCAGCACCGAGACCGAAATGCGCATCACGCCGAGCAGCCCGGGCCCGAGCCACCGCGGACCGCACGGGGCGGCCACCCGCTCCGGGCCCGGCGGCCGACACCCGAACTCCCCGCGGCGCCCCCGCGCAGCCCGCCGCAGCGCGACTCCTCAACCTCGCGGACCGCGCGGCGCGCCGGAAGTGACGTCGCCGGAAGGGCGCGCGGCGCCGAGCCATGGCCCAGGAGGCCGCGGGGCGGCCGCCGGAGGAGACGCTGTCGCTGTGGAAACGGTAGCCGGGTGGCGCGCCGCGGCGGGGGCGGGGTGCGCGGCGCTCTCGGGACCCGCGGCGGGCGGCGGGCCGGGCTGACGCCGCTGTCCCCCCAGGGAGCAGGCCCGGCTGAAGGCCCTCCTGGTGGAGCGCGACACCGAGGCCTGGCAGCGGGACCCTGCCTTCTCGGGGCTGCAGAGGGTCGGGGGCGTCGACGTGTCCTTCGCCAAGGGGGACAGTGTCCGCGCCTGTGCCTCGCTGGTGGTGCTCAGCTTCCCAGAGCTCGAGGTAACCCGGAGGGACAGGCGCGGGCCAAGGACTGGGAGCACGGTTGTGGGATTTTCTTTCCTTCTACCGTTCTTTGCGGTGCTGGGGACCGAACCCGGGACCTGCACGTGCCCCGCAAGCCCTCCTGCCCAGCTGCTTCCCCAGCCCGCCGCTCGCAGTTTCATTGACAGGTGCGCAGTGTCTGAAGGGACGTGAAAAAGTAGAGACTAAGCTTCTGTGACCGGTGAGAACCGACTGTGACCTCTGCCTCCACGCCTGCCTGTCAGCCTCTGCGCCCACCTCAGTGAAGGGCAGCGCACCCAGAGCTGCCCAAGCTGGAATCTCCCCTTCACCTCACATCCTCATGGCGGCTCCATGTTTCCAGCTTCTTAAATCTTGCTGGAATCTGCCCTCTTGCCTTGCCCCTGCCCTGTCTGTGCTGCCATCTCCGCTCCTGTAGGTTACTGAGCCGAATCGTCAGGGCTCCCCACTCCAAGTCTTGCTCCTTGGTGTCCAAGGCTAGGAGAGTGATTTCCTTAAAAAAAAAACAAAACTATCAGGTCACCATAAGTCCTCTTCACAGCACTTCAGTGTCCTTCCTGTGACCTCAAGGTAAATCAAGTCCACACTTGATAGTGGCTTGAAAGCCCTTTGTGATCTTTTCTCTGCTTGATGTGACCCTGTAGGCTGGGCTCCCACCTCTACTGCCCTTCCCACGTCCTATTTTCCACAGTCACAGCCCACTCAGGACGGGTTTGACTCCCTCTCAGGCCATGCTGTTCCTGAGCACCTGGCCTTTCCAAGCACATTTCCTCTTCTGGAAAAGTCTTCACTTAGCCAGCTCCCACTTCTCTCTTAGGACCCTTCTTCCCCCGACCCCAGAAGTCCAAGAGTGGCCAGCCCCCTGCACCCTTGTCTTAGTCCATTTGGAGTGCTATAGCAGAATGCCTCAGATTGGGTGCCTTATAAACATCAAAGATTTATTTCTCTCAGTTCTGGAGGCTGGAAGTCCAAGAGTCTTACTACACACACATTCTCTAGAACCTCCCCCACCCCCGATCTTTTGGTGATAGCTCCCAAATCACAATTTCTACTCCTGTCTTGAGCCTGGATTGGCAACTGAACACACCTAAGAGAACCGGTTCCTCTGTGTTAGTCTGGAGGGCTGGAGCTTGTCTCTTGGCCTTTTATCAGTAACTTGGTAAGAACCTTACCTACAAATGACCTAAAGTGGGAGGGTCCATTCTAGTGGTAGACAAGAGAAACTGACTGTTAGTGAACCCAAGCAGGCTGGACTGCTGCAGCCTACAGATGACTCTCCACAGGGACACAAGGGGCATTCTGTGTCCCCATAGGATGATAGTGGCTGCTTAATTAGAATTTCTCCACACCAGAGAATTTCTCAAAACCAGAGAGATCAATAAGAAACAAAAGCCCCCCCTCTCATTTCCCATGCCCATGACATAAGATGAACCTATCACAGATGTCACTGTGCCCCCTGGTGGGGAATGACTCTGACCAGGCTGCAGAGTAGCTCAGGCTAGTGAGACTAATGAAAACAGGGTTAAGAGACTTGGCCCTCATGCTCTAGGCAGAGGTTGACCTAGTGCTCTACCAGCCGATAACCAGCTAGCCTCTTCCACCGTGGGGTAAGATCTTTTGGGTTTGAAAACAGCCAGAGAAGCCCTAAGAAAGGGAGCTGAACTTTAAAAGCTCTCTGGGTTGTTCCCAGCCATCTCAGAAAGCCTGCGCCATCTGGACCCTCTGTCCTCCACACCTCCTGGCATCATGGGCAGGGCCTTCGGTGTCAGTTCATCTGCTGTCCCCGTGGCTCCACGCCGGTGTGCACTCGCCTCTTCCTTCAGTGTCTCTAAGTTCTGTCCCTGGAGACCCCTGTTCTCTGATTCCTAGCTCTGAGGGCACGCCTACCTTTCTAGAGGATTAGAGGTCTTCTCATAAAGCCATGTGGGCGCCTCACTGTCACTGCCCCCAGGAGACCGGCTTTCCCCACCCCTCCCAGTGATCCCACGATGCTGCCTTTGTGCTAGTGCCTTTCAGTGCCTTGTCTCTGAGCCTCCAGTAGCCCGCGCAGGTGGAGGAGTCAGCGTTGACTTGCAGGGAGGCCCAGGAGGGCAGAGGGAAGCAGGAGTGAGGCTAGCTGCCACCCTTAGAAGAGCTCCTGGGAAGAGGGGTCCGGGGTCCTCATACACACTAGGTCCCTGGTGGGCACCTCTGAAATGATATCGCACTCTCCCCACCACCATTTTCAGGGAACATTACCCTGTCCCTTTATTCAAACCTATTGTCTTGCATGCCCCACCCATGGGTGAGGCAGAGAAGGAAGCCTTGGGTGGGGCAGCGAGGGAAGGTTGGTTGTTGGCAGTTAACAGAGCAACAGGGCAGAGAAAATGGAGGGAGGAAGCAGGTAGCCTCAAGCACCTCTGACCTGCATGACTGGTGGCAGGTGGTGTATGAAGAGAGCCGGATGGTCAGCCTGACGGCCCCCTACGTGGCAGGCTTCCTGGCCTTCCGAGAGGTGCCCTTCCTGGTGGATTTGGTGCAGCAACTACAGGAGAAGGAGCCAGGCCTCATGCCTCAGGCAGGTGCTTCATCCCAGGGGCAGGAAAGTGGCCCCTCTGCTTCTGCCTGGGGGAGGGAAGGTCCCCTGCAAGCCATCACCACCATAGCCAGAAAAGAGGATTTTCAAAAAACCTGGACCCCTGTGGTAGTTCCCTTCCTGCTGCCCCAGGAACAGCCCAACCTGAGGAGTGAGGAGCAGCTTAGCTGACTGTGACTCCCCTGTGGCTCTGTAGGTCCTTCTTGTGGATGGAAATGGGGTGCTCCACCACCGAGGTAATCTTGCTCCCAAAAGAGGAGGTCAGGGTGGATACTGGGAAAGACTGGGACAGGGCACTTCCAACCCCACTGCAAGAGCATCTGTTGCCAGCAAGGCATTGATGGCTCCTTTCCAGACTCATTTTTACCATCAGGCAGTGAGACACAGGACATACCCCCCACCCAGAGACGAGCCCCTTTTACCTTCACTGCCTAGCCGCCTCTTCCCCGCAGTACCCTGTGCTGGCCCATCTCCAAGACCATGGTCCAGTGCCAACCTGTCCACTGTGAAAAGTCACAGGGTCTGAGCTCAGGGAGCCCCACCCTCACTACTGTCCCTGAGCTGGACAGTCAGCCTTCTGTCCATAATCAGACAAGAGTGCCATTTCCTATAGTGCAGGGACCTTGGCCCAGGTGAGTGCTGAGGTTGATGGTCATCACGGCCACTGCCCTTGGACCCCATGGGCCCAAAGCCAAAGGGTAAACTCATGCTGACCTGGATGCTAGTGCTGGGACCAGACCCGGGCCATGGACGATATGCAGAGGCCTGGGGCAGCAGCAAAGGGGAGGGGAAGAAGGAAGTTGCCCAGATAGGAAAGGAAGAACAGGGAGAAGTGTTGTGAGCAGGCTGATTAGGCTCCTGGGCCTGTCAGGCAGGAGGCTTCCTCTGCCCCAGAGAGTCTTGGAGTCTGGTCCCCAGATGCTCTGCTAGGATGCAGATGATGAGGTTCTGTTCATCCCCATCCCGCACCCATCTCACGGCTGCATGGCTTCCCACTGCCCAACCCCACTGCCCCAGTTCATCCCCTCTGCCCCTGCTAGGCTTTGGGGTGGCCTGCCACCTTGGCGTCCTCACAGAACTGCCCTGCATTGGGGTGGCCAAGAAGCTCCTGCAGGTGGATGGGCTGGAGAACAATGCCGTGCACAAGGAGAAGGTAAGGAGGCCCAGACAGCCCGGCTCAGCCAGCGGTGCCTGGAACGGCCCTGGGGATGGGAGGACGGGTCAGCCACCTCCCGGGATCCTCCGTGTTCCTAGACCCTGGCCTGTAGTAAAGTAGACTCTGGTGCTCTGGATGCGTCCCAGCCTGTGGCATGCAGCCCCCGGGCTCCCAGGCTTCTGCCTGCGGCAATGGCCTCTTCCCCCTCTGTGCTGCTGCCACTGTTGCCCAGGTCACCAGGTCACGTCCTGCAGGCACCCCCACACCATCCCAGCTACCTGACCCCTGGGGTGCTCACCCAGCTTAGCCTCCAGGCCCTGCTCGCAGTGCTGCTGTGCTGTGGGCCACTGCTCCTGCCTGTGACTGCATCCACGCCCTTCTTCACATCACCCTCTTTTGGTCCCTCAGCCTTCACTGGGGAGGTGACATTAACACTTTGGCTCTTTCATTGGACAGCAAATTCCAAGAGCAGAGACCCCATCAGTCCTTTCCTCCAACTCCATCGCTGTGTGGCGCGCTTGCTCCATAAATATCTGGGGGGCGGGGGGGGGGGGTTCCAGGTCCTACCCAGGCCAACAACCGCCTCTGGGCCCATCCTCTCCCCGCCAAAGGGGACTGTGGAGGCGATCCACACATGCCCACGTTCCTAGTAGGAGAGGAAGCAGAAGGAGGGTAATAGCTCAGTCCTGGTCACAACCTGCTGCCAGTGTGGTCCCATGTGGCCTAGCCCCCTCCTCTGCTTGCTAGTGCTGTGGTCCCGGGTCAGCTGCTGCCCATCTCAAAGTCCCTGTTGTGTTGTCAGGTCAGATGGGGTCCTTGGGCACTCGGGGCTGTCTCAGCAAATGGCTTTGCCCTTCCCTGGCTGCGACTGGGTTTTTTCTGGGGGTGGGGGTTATTGAGGATTGAACTCAGGGGCACTCGGCCACTGAGCCACCCCCCCAGCCCGATTTTATATTAGAGACGGGGTCTCGCTGAGTTGCTTAGCGCCTTGCTTTTGCTGAGGCTGGCTTTGAACTTGCGATCCTCTTGCTTCAGTCTCCTGAGCTGCTGGGATTACAGGTGTGCGCCACCACCTCCAGCTGTGACTGAATTTTAAAGAAGAGGCTTATCTCAGCCCTTCACCAAGAAAAGACGTTTTGGTTTTCTCCCCATTTTCCAGATCCGGCTGCTGCGGGCTGGAGACGCATTTCCTCTGATGGGAGGTTCTGGGACGGTCCTGGGGATGGTGAGTGGCCCGGGCCTTGGCCTGGCACTGCCAGGTCAGAGGCAGTGCGCACGCTTGCACGCTTGCACCCCACGCCCTCTGATGCCAGTGCTGGCTCACACTGCCCCAGGACAGGCAGCAGGAAGGAGCCTTGGGGCTGGGAGTCCAAGAGCTCCCTGCTGCCACCCAGACCACCACAGTGCTCCAGCCTCTGCAGCTGGCCTGGACCCAGGGACGTGTGTCCCCGCAGCTCTGCCCTCCCTTTCATGCTTAGGCCCTGAGGAGCCACAGCCACAGCACCAAGCCTGTCTACGTCTCCGTGGGCCACAAGATGAGCCTGGAAGCAGCTGTGCGCCTGACCCAGCGCTGCTGCAGGTTCCGGATCCCAGAGCCTGTGCGCCAGGTGGGGTCCAGCACATGCCCCTCTTCTCACCACTTGTCAGCTCAGCTGGAGTCACAGAGCAGTGGTTTGAGGACAAGATGGCCCTGGGCTGAGGGCAGGTCCACAGGCCCCTTGCTAGGGAGCCTGGTGTGGACTTCCTGGGCCCTGGTGGCAGGAGGGTAGACAGGAGGATGCAGAGTTCCCAGTAATTCTCCCTGAGGCCACCTGCCTGTGCCTCAGAGGCCACTGTGCCCAACACTCAACCTCTCCCTCACTTGAGCTTCCTGCACCCAGGTGCCAGGTTGTTTGGAGGATCAGTTGATGGCAGCTCTGATGGCAGAGTGCTCCATGAGTCCCCAGTCAACAGCCCAGAAGGAGCAGCCCTCCGCTGCAGGCCCTTGCAGGAACACTGGGGAAGAGTGCTGAGGAAGGCTTATGCTGGCATTAGGAACTCCAGGGTGTGGCTGTGCCAAGTACTCAGCATGTGAACTGGTGCTCAGGTCAGGGGATCAGCACTGAAGAGCCAGTCGGCTTAGCGGAGAAGGAACCCAGCCTGCAGCTGAGCGCATGATGCCCACAGCTCAACTTTGCCTTCAGTCATGATGAGGGGACTCCAGACACATGTTCCACAGAGGCCTTAAGGAGAAAATCCAAGAGAAGTCCTCAGGAAGAGAGCAGGCCTAGCTCAGGAAAAGCACTTGGCAAAGGCCCCAGGGCAGGAAGGAGCTCAAGGTGTTAGCGCAGCTCAGCCAGAGGGGTGGGGGATGGGGGGGGCGGGAGTTGGGGGGAGGGTGTTAAAGCTCCTGGAGCGTTTGTGTCTTGAGCTTTCTGCAGCTAATGTGCAGAATGTGCAGATCTGCCTTTCTAGGCAGCAGCTCCCTGTGTGCTACCAGGCCCTTGGGGGTTTGGGAGGAGCTGGGGGCATGGTCTGCACCTGAGGCCCTGCCTTCTGCAGCCCAGCCCTGGAGACTGTGCTTGGCGGATGGAGGCAGCCACCCAGCAGAGGGGCCCCAGGTTATACTCTTGTTGAGAGTGGGCCTCAGCCCTGCCTTGGCCTGGTTGCAGGTGTGCAGAATGGCCTCCAGGTGGCAGCAGCAATCCGCACACCACACAGTCTGCTGTGCCCCTGGGGTGGCTGCCAAGAGATGGTGGATGAGTGGGCTTGCCAGCAAGAGCCTTGCTCTCTCCCCATCCAGGGTGAGAGCAAGGCTGGGGTCTTAGGCACGTGGGCTGTCAAACCTGTGAGTGTCCCCAGCCCCAGGAGGCCTTTCTGCTTCCATTCTTTCCCAGTGGCCTAATGAGAAAAAATCTAGGAGATTTTCTCAGAGGCCCTCAGCCCCAGACCTTTGGGTTGTGCTATCCCAGACCTGCTGCACAGGCCTCTGCCCTCTTCTCAGCTTACCACAGAATGACCCCTCTCCTCTTGCAGTTGAGGGGTCAACCAGCTGAAAAGTACTTTGACTACCTAGAAATAGGCAGGATCATGTGCCTCCAGCTGAAGAAGAGCCCCCACCAAGTCTTGAACCCACATTTCAGAGCAAAGCCACCTACACCCAGAAGCCCATGGTCCCTGCACCTGCTGGGATGGGTGAGGGTCCTGCAAGCCTGCTATTTTCTTCCTGGGCCCACTGGCCTCTCAGCCCCACCTCCAGAAGCTCCTGCAGAGTGTGGCATGGGTGTAGTATTGGTCTCCCTCCCGCTGCTCTGGTGGCCCTGGTTGTAGATGCGGCTGCACTGCCAGTGCCAGGTGCACATGCTCCTGCCACGCTGGGCTACTGCCTGCCAGACACCCACTGCCCACCCCGACCCACTTCCCCCTAACTGAAGCAGGACCATCTGGGGATTAGCTGCCGCCGCCCATGAGTCACATGGCCCCAAAGCTAAGCTAAACCCATCTGAGCCAGGATCAGGGGGGCTTCTTGAGGCCAGGGTCCCACTTGGGACTGAGCCTTATTCCACATCCCTCCCCACCAGGGTCTGTCCCAATCTCTGCCTGCAACCCACAAGCCCTCTTTCACAATGATAACCTTGCTGAACTTTCTGGAGATAACAGGAGTCCCAGTTGACAGTAGTCAGGACAGACTAGCTCTGCTGACAGTCCTCGGAAGAGAGCTCAGGGAAGTCAAGCAGAGCTGCTCACGTGGGAGGATCCTAGGACCCTCCTCCCCTATTTCAGGACCTCAACACAGAGACTCTTGGCATCCTTGTCACCCACACACCAGTGGCTACTGTTCCTGGTGCCCAGAAGCCTGGGCCTGAGGAGGACTTTCTGTGGGAGGTGTGGGGGCGTCCCCAGGCTGTTGGGCAGGAAGAGTGTGTGCAGAGTCTGGCTCCGAACCAGCCACACATCTTACTGAGCTCTGTCTCCTCCAGGCTGACATCCGCTCTCGAGAACACATTCGCAGGACTCTGGGACACCGCAGGCCATCTGCCACAGGGCAGGGGAGGTGAGTACCAGGGGAGGCTCAGGCTGCCCACAGTGGCTGCCATGGCCCCACCTATCCCTGCTGCAGTGTTGTGGCTCAGGAGTGGCCAGGAAGGGAACATGGAGGAGGTCCTGAAGTGGGGGAGAGTGAGACAGACTCTTGGCTTGGTGGGAACTCTCTGGAAACATCTGGCCTAAGGCCTGTCTCCCAGCAGAGCTACCCCAGCTTCTCATGGCCCACTTTACCTTCAAGGGACCCCAGCCTGGGTTCCATAGAAGTGGCACAGCCCCTGGAGGCCCTGCACGACCAGCTACATCACATGCACCCTGGCCTTCAGTTTCCTCACCTGAGGCAGCACAGTAGTTCTTGTGCTGGGTGTCAGAACGCAGGCCTGTTGTGAGCACTGTGGACGGAATAGCGGGGTCTGATGGCAGCCTCACCAGGAGGCAGGTATGGGATCACACTGTATGGTTGAGAAAGGGGAGGCCCGGGGTGTTGATAAGCAGTCGCACAGGCCACAGTGGCAGCCTGGGTTTTAGGCCTGCCTCTGGCACTCCTCTCTCCCTGAAGGAAGACTGTAGGAGGTGCGCAGGCCTGGACGGCACAAGGCGCTCGAGCTCCAGCATCCCCTGTGCCCGTCTCCCCTCTGCCTTCATTTCCTGGTGGCTGTTCCTAGGCCTTACTAAACTGCATTGAGAACTGAGAGATGGGCCGTTGGAACGGCCAGCTTCACAGTCAGGGCTGGCCAACCTGAGTGCCAGTGGGCATGTCAAGCTCTGTCTGGGCCCATCCTCAGGCCTTCCAGGGGCCACACAGGTCTTCTGGGCCGGCTGTGGCATTTGATGGTGGCCCTTTCTCCATGTCATTACCAGGAGCCAGAAAGCACAGAGTCCAAAGGCATGCCCCAAAGGAGACCCAGGAGAGCCTGCAGACCCTTCAGGACCACAGCAGAGACCCCAGGACAGACTTGGAGGCTCCCAGGACCAGCAGGGCCAGGGCTGGAGTGGAGGGAACTGGGTGCCATGAGCACACAGGCTGCTGGCTTCCCACTCCAGCCTCAGGACAGTAGCTGTGAGGACCTCACCCACCCAACCACGAACAGAGGCCCAGACCCTGGACACGCCCATTGGAACACCCAGTGCATGGCCAAGCACAGCCCAGCTTGGTCAGTGGCAGCCCATCCTTTCCAGCACTGGCTGGTGGTGTGGCCACAGTGCCCCGTAGGACAGACCTTCCCCTTCCCAGGGCCTGTCCAAAACCAGAAAGTGCCTGCAATTGCCCTAGAGCATGCGAAGAGGACTCGGGTCCCATGCCCAGTGGCCCAGGCTGCGCCAGTACCACAGCTCCCTGTCCAGTCTGCTCTGCTGCACATAAGCGTGCTACACTGCTGTGCTATTTCCTTTCAGCTTCTTTTTCCTTTTTGGTGCCAAGGATTGAACTCAGGGGTACTCGACCACTGAGCCACACCCCCAGCCCTATTTTGTGTTTTATGTAGAGACAGGGTCTCACTGAGTTGCTTAGCACCTCCCCATTGCTGAGGCTGGCTTTGAACTCGCAATTCTCCTGTCTCAGCCTCCCTAAGTGCTGGGATGACAGGTGTGTGCCACGGCGCCCAGCTCCTTTGGGGTCATTCTTGGCTGGTGCCTCACCAGCCATAGTAGCCACAGAGGGCTCCACGCTGGTGTGGCCATGCTTCAGCACGCACGAGTCTGTCCTCAGCCTGAAATGAGGCCAGGCGTGGACACGGGCAGCCAGGGGTTCAGAGGATGCAAACAAGAAGCCAGTTGAGGCTCCATGCCCATCACCAGAGAGCCAGGACACTCCTGCCACCCTCACCCAGAGGCACAACCCCAAGCCCCATCTCCACAGTGGAAGGCAGCTCTGTTACCAGTCCTATCTGGCCATTTCCTCTCTTGGCATGGGCTTGAAGTGGCAACTGAGAGGAAACGCGTAGTAGGTGGCCCACCTGCAGCCTGCCTCATCCTGTCCTTCATGTACCAGTTTGTCCCCCCAGACTCCAGGCTTACAGTGGAATTGATGGGGGTAGGGGCTGGCCACCAGATCCTGTGGGCCCAGTTTCCCCTGTTGCAGATCAGGATGGAAGAAGGTGGCCAGAAATGGAGAAGAGCAGAGAGGTGTGTTATCCTTAAATGGAGGACAGTGAGACACCATGTCCCTGAAATGCCCATCTGTTCCCAGGCCACATTGTGCCCAGATCAGAATGTCCAGGTGAATGCTGTCCTAAGGGACACTGACGGTCACACGGGGTGAGTGGGGCAGGCTGGTGTTACCAGGAGGAGCTGCTGTCTCGGGACTCTGATCTGCAGGGATCAAAGTAATGAGGCACTCTAACGATGTCACTGCTGTGGCCGACCTGCAGGCCCCTCACCCTGGGTGGCTGGCCTGGTGTTGGGGGCACCATGGAGCTGACAAGTTCCTCTCGTCCAGCCAGCTGCCATTGGACAAGGTGTGGCCAGGGATGGAGATGCAGGAGGTGCACTGTGAGGGATGGGTGCTGCCTGTCCAGCCTGCTACCCTGGGCCTTCCCCATGAGCAGTTTCCAATACACTGATGGTGCTGGCTCTGGTGGCACACATCTATAATCCCAGCAACTCAGGAGGCTGAGGCAGGAAGATCGTGAGATCAAAGCCAGTCTCAGCAACTTAGGCCCCAAGCAACTCAGCAAGACCCTGTCTCTAAATGAAATATTAAAAAGTGCTAGGGGTGTGGCTCAGTGGTAAAACACCCCTGGGTTCAATCCTTGATACCAAAATAAAAAAATACACGGATGTCTTGCACACCATCTGTGGGTATTTCCTTGGGTCTCGGCAACCTGTCCACTGCCCTAGTGCAGCTGGGCTGTGGGCCAACAGGAGGCTCGGCCACATGCTGGGGGTGATAGGTTCTTGCCAAACCCAAAGGACAGTCCCGCACGCCCTGTCCAGATGCAGTCAAGCTGCCAGGCCCGCAAGCCAGTGTGCAATGGGTGTGGGAGACCCCTCTAGGTGGGTCCATGGCAGCCTCTGAGTAAGCTGAGTATCAGCTTCCACCCAGAACTTGTTTTCCTCCTCAGATTTGGGGGCATTAGTTATGCAAATACATATCAAGTCTCTTGGACACACAGGAAATTCCAAGTGAAGTGTGGGTGAGTCCCAGGCTGGTCTCAGGAACAAGATGGTGGACAGAGGGGTGGCACCTGCCCACTAAGTACCTGTGCATGGGTCAGCCTCCTGTCTAGGACCCCTGTGGAGTCCTGTCCAGGGAGTGAGAACAGGGCTATGGTGAAAGCCCCCAGAGCCGTCCCCCCAAAACTTCATGTCACTGCCCCAAGCAGACCTGAGCAAGGCTCTCCAGGGGACACACAACTGTCACAGGCCTGGACAGACACTGCATGTGCAAAGAGCCAGGAACAAGGTGGCGTTCTCACCCGAGCCCAGGGGTAGGTACAACTTTGGGGACCCCTCCTCACTAAGGATGGGAGACACTGGCCTGGCCCTTAGGGAGAGGGCACACCTAAGTCTGCAGCAGAGGGGGCAGAGCCCGGCGGGGAGCTCCAGGGGCTCCAGGGGACCTGAGCAGGGAGCAACTAGCTGCCACAGACCCAGCAGTGTCGAGATCCCTGTCTCTCCCCAGGGTGCTCAAGGGAAAGCTGCCACCTCATTTCACTCACCTGCTGAAACGGAGAGCCTGAGATAGTGCCCAAGACCCCTGCCAGAGAGCCATCAGGGTCCCCAGGAGGCACAGCCCTGGCCGGCTACCCACCACATTCCCCCCAACATACACACCCTGTACTCCCTGGCATTCTCATGGAAGCCAAGACTGGAAAGCGTGCAGCTGGCCCCACCAGCTGCTCTCCTAACTTCTTCCAGATTTTCCCCCACCAGAGCTCCATCAGGACCATGGGGTCAGGGAAATCGGAAGCACAGGGTTGAAGCTGAGCATAGCCGGCTGGGATCTGACTGCCTCTGTAATGCCCTGGGCACAGCCCAGACATCCAGTGGGAACATACCTTTCCCACCTTCCCTGGGTCTGGGAAGACCCCAGGAGGTGAGGAGCCAAGGGTTGGCTCAGGCCTAATGCACGGTGACCCTCAGTGAGGGAGGCTGTTTGCATAACAGGACCCACAGAAGCCAGGGCGGTGGCTGGCTAACCAGCAGGCCACAGGGGGAGTGGCTGGGCAGACCCTTCCCCTGGGGCTGCAGGCTCAAGGTCACAAATCAAAGCAGCAGGGTGTGTGGGCGGGGTGCATGGGTGGGGGGTGCAGAGGTGTGTGGGCAGGGTGCACAGGTGTGGGCTGGTGGGGCTGGGGCTGGGGGGTCAGGTGGGGGTAAGTGCAGTGGCGTCTGGGCTCCTTCCCACAGAGCCTTAAAAATAGGCCGCGGTGATGTCCATCTCAGCAGACCACAGCTCGTTAGGGCGAAGAATATTTTTGAACCTCTTAATAATTCAAGTCAGATCCAAATAGACTTTCCAGTTCACCTGCTGGCTTCTGTGCCCCTTCCCAGCCCTCCCCCCACCCCCCAGCTGCCTAGGGACTGGGAGGGAGTGGCTTCCAGCCTGGCTGCTGGGTCTCACCCAGGACCCCTCAAGGGCTCTCCTATGACCTCAGGAACTGCAGGCACAGCCAGGGCTGGAGTGGCCTGTAGGATCTGTCCAAAGGCAGCCTCAGTCCACCCCAGCCCAACCCAGATACTGGGCTGCTTGAGAGGGTTGAGCGGGACCCTTTGGCCCCTTCCTCGACATCTCACTAGAGCTGGGCCCTCCTGGGTCCAACTCTGGTCCCCAGGGCCAGCTCAGGCTGCAGGAAAGCCAATCAGCCCCTTAGATCCCCAGGGACTGAGCACCGACCCAGGGGGTTCTCCTGCTTCCTCAGAAGAGGGCCTGAAGGGCCTTGCCTGGAGCTGTGTCCTGGTGGGGACAGCTGTGCACAGGTTCCAACTCAGTCTTCCGCCCTGTGTGCTGTCTGTTTTGGGGTGAGAGGGGACGTCTGCTCCCTCCCCCCAGGTGAAGTGCCCCGGCTACCAACACCCTCTCCTGCCCAACGCAACCAAGTCTCCAGTCCCTCAGAGAGGTGAGGAACTTGGGGTGCCAGGAGCCTGCATGGGGTGGGGCTCACCAGCCTGGCCCACCTGCCCCAGCAGCAGCCCAAGCAGCCCCGTGGTCCCTGTTGCGCTCCCCTGGCCAGGCCCCTCACGGAGTTTTGCCAATTACTAATGACAGCAGAGGCGACTGCGCTGGATGCGGGTGAGTGGCAGGTGGGTGGTGGGCGAGGAGCGTGGGAGTGGAAGGATGGCACAGTCTGCTCTCTGCCCCAGCCAGGAGACCAAGCCCCTCAGCCTCCACCCCCGGAGGCCAGTGCAGGCAGGTGGTTGTCCTGCCCTCGCTGGCTCCCTGGTTTCTCAGGCTCCTCCCACCTTGCAGAGGGCAGCCCCAGGTGGTGGCAGGCCAGGGTGCAAGCTGAGGGCCAGGACAGAGCAGAAAGACCCAGGGCACCCTCAGGAGAAGGAGGACACTGAGGAGCCGAGACCCAGGAAGAGGCCTGGCTGCCCGGGCTCCTGCCCAGGCTGCAGGGAGCTGGGCGTGGCGGGCAGCTTGGGTACTTTGGGTTTTGTTTTGGTGATTTAAATTTCATTCGGAGTTTTTCTCTTCCCAGTCCCCTGCGCCCCCATCCTCGTCCTGGTATTTAGGCTGGCTCTTTCGGTATTTACTGCTGAATAGCAATGTTGCTGCTGCTTTTTCCTTTTCTTTTCAGATTTAGAAATTACCCATCAATATCCCGCTGTGGGGATTGAAAATTTGTTCTCTCACGGAGCCCAGACGCACACGTGTAAGCACTTTTGGAGCCTCACACACGCACACACACACACACGTGCACACACCGCACTCTTCCTGCTTCTTCCCCTCCCCGTGAATCAGGATTCAGCTGTCAAGATGTTTCTTTGCATACACGGGGCACCACTGAGTAACGCTCTACTGACATCTCCACACAACCTCTGGTTTTTCCTGGACTCCATGGGGAGGGGAGCTCATGTTCTATGTGATCAGTACTTATTCATTCCCAAACCCTGCTATGAAATAAAATGGAATATCAATCTCTTTGCTACTGAAAGCATCAGGCCATCTTCTGGAGCCTGTGGTAGCCGGTCTCCAAGATGGCCCAGTGATCTGCCTTCCTGGAACTGGTGTCCTTGTCCTGCTTTTGGCACAGGGTGGGCCCGTATCGGCTCTCTCCCTGCCTCCAGGCTCAGTTTGCACAGCCCGCTGTGGGTCTTGTCTTGTGGTAGTCTCACCCGCTCTCGCTCTCTCACTCCCCCTCTTCCCCTTTCTTTCTTTCCCTGTCTCTCTCCATCTTTCTCTCTCTCTCTTTATCCTCTTTTTAAATATATATTTAGTTGTAGATGGACACATTTATTTTTATTTTTTTACTTATTTACTTATTTGCACGTGGCGCTGGAGGTGGATCCCAGTGCCTCACTCGTGCTAGGAAGCGCTCCTCCACTGGGCCGTAGCCCAGCCCTGACTCTGCTCTTTATCTCACCTCCCCTTCGCTGCCTGCCTCTATTTCTCGTTCTCTCTCCCTCTCTCCCCACATTTCTTCTTCCTCTCTGCTTCTCTCTCCCCCCCTTTTTCTCGTCTTTCTCTCCCTCTTTCTCTCTCCTTCTACCCATCTTTTTCTGCCTTTCCCTTTTTCTCTGTCTCTTCCCCCATTCTCTTCCTCTCTGCCTCCTTCTCCCCCTCTTGGCATTTGCCTTGAGGGAGGTCTCCTGCCCCAATGTAAGCTACTCTGTGAATGAGTCCACTTGGCTAGGAGTGCAAGCATCCTGCCATTAGCCATGTGAGGGCACCATTTTGAAAGTGGTCCTCTAGCCCCATCAAGACTTGAGAGGATGGCACCCAGCTATCTTCTTGGCTGCAAGCAACCTCATGACATCCAGAGCCAGATTCCTGTCCCCCAGAAAGTGTGCAATAGTAAATCTTTGTTTTGGGATCGCTTGTTACACAGCAGAAGGTGGGCGACAGAGCCATTCCTCCTCAGCACGCACCTGTCTCGGTCGCCCTCACACCTACAGCACCATCCACAGGCAGGGACTTCCCCACTCCAGCATGGGAAGTCTTCCATCCACTTCTAGGTGGCATACTGAGTGGGGAGAGTGCCAGCCCCCTGCCCCTGCCTCAGATCCAGCCCTGATCTTCCAGCAGGAGGGCCTGGGAGTGGAACTGTTTTATTAACTTCCGTGAGTTCTTAAGGCACATGGACATGTGACTTCAGGTGTCTGTCCATAGCCTGGATATGAACTGCACAGTCACATGTCACCATGTTGAAGCCCAGCTGCCTGGAGGGCCTGCTGGCTGCTCCTCTGGGCCCACAGTTCTGCATGGGGTGAGACCGCCTGTACTAGCTGGCTTTCTGTTACTGTGGTAAAATGCCTGAAAAATTTGCCTTAAAAAGAGGAAAGCTTCATGTTTCCAGAGGTTTCAGGTCATGGTCACCTGGCCCCATTGCTTTGGGGCCTGTGGCAGGGAAGCATATTGTGGCAGGAACCAAGCTGCTGCTCTCATGGCATCCAGGAAGCAAAACAGGAAAAGACCAGGGCCCACTGTCCCTTGGAGCACACCCCCAGCAACATAGCCCCGCCCACTGGGTCCACTTTCCACAGGTTCTACCCCCTCCAATAGTGCTGTGGGCTGGGGACCAAGCCTGACATGCGGGCCTCTCAGGGACATTCACGTCCAAACAATGGCACCACTGGGCTGGGCTGTTTGCCTGGGCTGCCGGGTGCCGGGGCTCCCGCAGCTTCACTGCTTACCAGCTGCTGCCAGCTTCCCGGTCCAGCATGGACAGCAGAGCCCTGAGGGCAGAGTGCAGCCATCCTCCCGCTCACCTTGCTCCAGGCCTGGCCTTTGACTGGGCTGCTGTCCTCCTCGGGGGCTCCTCACAGGCTCTCTGGTGGGCAAATCCTGGAGCAAGAGCGTGCAGGTATGCAAGCCAAGTCACCTGTGTGGAATCAGAACTCTAGATCACCTGCGACAGAAACCACCGGAAGCAAAGTGGGTCCTGGGCGCTGCACCAGCTGGCTGCCTCCTGGCTCCCCATGGGGCTCAGCGGCCAGCAGCAGCCCCAGGCCACTCTCCCCTGTATCTAGTGACCCCAAGCGTGGGGTGCTCAAGCTGAACAGCTCCAGCAGAAGCCCCCGGCGACGCACCTGGGCTGGCCCAGCTATCCCAGGCCTTCCCTGGGCCTGTCGGTGGCATGGGGTGGCCAGAGCCAGCTTCCACCCACCCATGGAGATATGGAAATGGGCTTCTCAGTGGACAATCAAGGCTCTGTTGCTGTAGGCAAAACACCAGATGGGGAAACTGAGGCTGGGACTTTCTGCAGAAGTGCAGAAGCTGCGAGGACTCGTGACGCTTCGTCCCAAGGCCCTAGGAAGGCGCTGGCTCTTCCCACCAGCACCCTGACCCATCTCCCAGTATTTCTCTTCCAATGCCAGCGGGGAACAGTGTGATTAAAGCCCCATTATTAACTTGCCAATCTTGTTTCTGGGGCACAGACGCTAACAGCTTAGGGGACCCACTTGGCATATAACGAGGTCTCCATGACAAATTACTTGGGTATCAATTAACTATCCGGGGAAATGTCAGGCAGGATCCGTCATGCTGGCAGGGAGAGAGAGCCAATTAACCTGGAGCGGTCAATCGGATCTGGATTCAGCCTCCAGCAGGGCCGGGAAGGAGGGAGGGCCTTGCTCCTCCCTCCACAGCAGCCACAAGCCCTGGAGCCCTGGAGCCCTGGAGCCCTGGGCGCCCATTCTGGCCTCCACTGCCTCAGTGGAGGGGACCGGGAAGGAACAGGAACAGCAGTGCAGGCAGGTGGCATGCACAGCTCTATGGGCATCAAGGGTGACAGCATCTTCAGGGCAGGGAGGAGGGCCGGGCAGGAGGGCAGGAGGGGCTGGGCCCAGGGCCCAGGGTGGCATGGGCATGGGAAGGCCAAGATGCGCAGAGCAGCCCTGGCATGGCTCAGAGACGGGCTGCCCAGGCACTGTGCCTGAGCCACGGGTTGCGCCCTGGCAGACCAGAGCAGGATCTGGCCCCTGCTGCTGACGAGCTGTGAGACTGAAGCAGCCTCTGAAACCTTTGAAGAGCCTCATTCTCTCCTCTTAGAATGGGGGTGCTAAGCCCAGTTTCCCAGGAGTGCTGTGAACATGAACAGGGGCCTAGAGCTGGTGCTGGCTGAACCTGGTCCCCCTGCCCCTCCTGCAGGTGTGGCTTTGGCCTCACCTTGGTGAAGACTGGATGGAACAGTCTCAGGTCAGGACCAGGAACCAGGGTGCATTCCTGGAGGCATCCTGGAGAAGGTGGTGTAGGATGATCAGCTGGCACTTGGCAGGCACAGACCAAGTGGCAGGCTCAGCTCTGGCCTCTCTGGCCAGTGACACACACATGCTCTGGATGCTTGGGACATGTTCCCCAGGTGAGGACCAGTGACCATACCCCCACAAGCCCTGCCCATGGCTTTGCTAGTGGCAGGGCTTGTGGGGGCACAAGCACGCCCTCGGCACAGTAGATGCCCCACCCTGGTCTACTCAGCGAGTGATTGGCAGCTGCCACTCCCCAGCCCCCCAGCCTCATGTCTATTCATGACACTGACATATGGCACCTCCATGGGGGGGGTCCGATAAAGCTGCCAATTGAGAGAGTGCAGCGTGTCCCCATTCGAGCCCTGCAGAAGCAAAACAAACGAAGACGCCAGGGAGCAGAGGCGGCCCGGGGGCGGGCACGCGCGTGTGTGCGTGTGCCAGCCTGTGTGTGTCTGCGTGCTGCCGCGGGGGCGCAGGAGGGAAGGGGGCACCGGGGCAGGCTGCAGGGCCTGGCAGTGGGTTCTGGGTCTCGGAGGATCCTGGGGCCTTAGTTAATGGGGTCCTAAGGAGCTGGGCTGCCCTTCCCAGCCCAGGCAGGCTGGCTTGCAGCAAGAGCTCTGCTGGCAGGAGGGGAGGCCCCGTCCCCTTCCTTCCTCTCTTGCACCAAAGGAAGGCTGAGCCAGGGGCCACACTCAAGCCAGAGGCTCAGCGGCCCAGCAGGCAGATCCCTGTGATGTTCTAGTTCTTTCTGCAACCAGGACATTCTATCTCACATTGAACCAGTCCCGAGGGCTCTGGGCCCAGCCAGTGTTTACTGGGGGTGGCCGTCCCCATGTCAGCGCCTGGGAGTGCTGCCGCCCACCCATGTATTCCCCAACAGGCCCCTGCTTCATGCTGGCTCCCCCTGCAGTGCCCAGCTGGAGACCCACCACCACGAAACCCTACTCCTGGGGCTTGGGGCACAGAACCAGGGCAGAGGCCAGGGTCTTAGGGTCCTTAGTAGGCCTTTCCTCTCCACCCAGGTCTGGAGGTCGCTGCCTAGAAACCAGACTTCTTTACCAACTGGCCACACGCATCCTGGATATGACCAGTGGGTCTGAGGTCTACAGCCACTACCTCCCAGGAGGTGCTGGTCCAGGGTCCCCTGACCAGCATGACCACCTGCCCCCACAGCGGTGAGAAGTCTGAGGAGATGGAGATGGGCTCAGGACACAGTGCCAGGGCTGCCCGGGGACGAGCAGGGGTGGGGCCTCTGGGACACTGGAAGCTCAGGACCCCCTTCCGCAGGCCTCAGCCTGCTCCCTGTGCAGTGGCGGCCTCATGGGGGATGACCGATGGGTCCACTTGCTCCTTCTCGGCAGGGGTGTGTCTGGGGCCTGGAACCAGTACCCCAACACTGCGGGCTTTCCCCAGGGGGTTACGCAGAGGCAGAGGCTTGCCCCTCAAGGGTGCAGCCTGCTGGAGGGGCCCCCTAGCAGCGATTCCTTCCAGGCAGCCAGAGTGAGGGGTTACGGCCGGGGCAGCTCCGACCCAGCCCCACCAGCACCCTTATTCCAGCCCTGGTGGGCCATCTGGGTGTCCTGCGCTGCCCAGCCTTGCCCTGGGCAAGGTGCTTCTGTCCCAGTGGAGTGCTCCGGCGCCGGCCCCAGCCCTGGCTGGCCGTGTGCACATCCGCTGCAGGCGCTGGACCCACCGCGTTTCAGGCACCGCTGTGCAACGAGGCATCTGCTGCTGCCGTCTCGGGGCAGATGGCTGCCAGTGAGCTAAGTGTGTGCGGGGGAAGGGGTGCCATAGGAACCCCTTCCCGCAGGGAGCGTGGGGGCGGGAGAGGCAGGCACCCGCTGGTGGGGGAGCAGGGACCACATCAGAGGGGGCTGGGATCACATGGGCTCCGGGGTTGGGGTGGGGCCAGATCCTGGACACGGGGCTCAGGGAACTCGGGCCGCACCTCAGAGAGGGTGCAGGACCCTGCAGGTCAGGGCTGGCGTGCCCCTGTGGTGGCCTTGGGCAAGTCCCTCCGGTCTCAGTTCCTCAGCCCTGAGCTCGGCAGGACACAGCTCGGCCTCAGCACACGGAGGCGTGCATCTGCAGAGCCCTCTTGCCAGGAGGGGAAGGGGCCTCAGCACACCCTACCAGCCCCACCCCTACGGTGCACAGGCAGGGCCCCCACCCTGCACTTGGAGGCTGAGGCTCCCACAGAGCTTGGGGTGGCTGTCAGTGAGGGCCCCATGAGAGCAAGACCCCTTGCCAGCTTTCCTCAGCCCCCGGGGCTGCAGCAGGAGCCACCGGTGAAGGGTCTGGCCAGGCTGCGGGGCAGGAAGCTGACTGAAGCAGGAGACCCTGTCTGCCTGGCTGCCTCCAAAGCCCAGTCCACTGGACCCAGAATCCCTCAGAGACACTGGGCCCCAAGGAAGGAGGAGGTGTGGAGTGTCATCGAGAAAGAGTCCAATCACCAGAGACTCGCTGGGGTTGGGAGGGCCTGGGGCTGGAAGGGCTTCTCCTTTGTGTCAGAACTGGGCAGGGTAACCTGCACTCAGTCCTCGTGTGCTGGACTTGGAGCTCTGGGCTCTCAGCCTCCTGTCCCCAGCACGCAACAGTAGGAGCAGCCACTGTCACCTTAGACAGACAGGAAACTGAGGCTGAGAAAGCCCAAGCGGCTGGGCCAGACCTTGGGGCTGCTTAGTGCTGAGCTCTGCTGCGAACCCAGGTTCTGGGCAGCTCCTGGGCATCCCGAGGTGTGCAGACCTGTAGCGCCCGGCCAGAGGAACCCACGTTCTCTGGAGGATCTGCCTGGTGCCTCCAGAAGTCCAGGGGAGCGTGGCAGGTGGGCCCCTCTCCCCTCTCCCCACCCGCCACCCTAAGGCGGGCCCCACCCCCGGCCTCCGACCATGTGCCAGATGCCTCTGCCTGCCGTGACTCAGCCCGGCTGTTACTCAGCCTCCCGTTTGCTGGTGGTTGCTTTTTTTTTTTTAACTTCTCCAAAGTGTGACATTGCCGCTGAGCCATGGCAGGGTGACTCCTGCAGCACTAGCAGGGTCCCTTTTCAGGCCTCAGTCCAGGACTGTTCCCAGCTTGATCTGGCCAAGTGGCTGATAATCAGACGTGGGGACGGGCGTCCTTGGACTCTGGTCCTGGGCAGACTGTCGCCTCCAGGGCAGGCAGTGTGCACCTCAGTCCCACCTGACTCAGGCATGCTGGGACACCTGTCCAAAGTCACCCTCCCCAGCTGCCTCCCAAACCCAGGGCCCAATGTCCTTGACGCTGTACACCAGGGACCAAGAAGCCAGAAGCCTTCCAAGAGAGAGGCGTCCCAGAGCCACCTTCTCAAGGAAGGGGTAAGAAATGGGGATTAGTCCTGGGAAGGCTCAGGAGGTGGCTCAGTGCCCTGTGAGACTGGGGCTCTCTCTGGAGGAGGGCAGCTTCCCCAACACTCGGCTCAGGCAGCAGAGGCTGCTGTTTCATTAGGCGTTGAGACCCCTGTCCTCAGGAGCCAGGCAGGGAAGGACAGCCCTGATGCGGATGGCATCCTTCTTGGGATGGGGCCCAGCGTGGTGCAGCTGGCGGACTGTTAAAAGCGGAGGTCAGTCATGTTGGGCGCGAGGCCTGGGTTTAGTCTGTGGACTCACTCAGGATTTGTCTCTCTCCTCATCCTGAGATGGAGTTAGCACCCCTTTGAGGGCAGTGCTGTGGTGCCAATGAGACAAAGTGGGAGCCACCAAGTGTGGACCTCAGTTCTGACCCTCACATCTGGAAGGTTCTCCGTCTCTGAGAAGGTTTGCTGCCCACAGGGGCCTGCTAAGAAGCAGTGGCCCACACTCCATGGGGATCTGGGAGGAGAAAAGAAGTGCTTCAGTGATGGGCATGAGGGATCCATGTCCTCCCGACCCCAGGGAGCAGCCGGGCCAGGTGAGAGGGACAGGGTGGTCTCTCCTGCCTCCTGGACACCAAGAGCAGGGTCATGAGGCACAGAGGGGAACTAGAGGCCCTGTTGGGGATGGGAAGCCCACAGCACCTCACAAGCTGATGTGGGGCATAAATGACTAAGAGGGGGACAGAGCCCACCGCTGAGAGCAGCCTGGGGCAGCAGCTCCTGCATCCAACTCCCACCTCCCTCCCCCTTGCTGGCCCTCCTCTCCTCCTTGCCCTGGACCTGCTCTGGGCTGGGTTCATGCCTCCTGTAGGGGACTAAAGTGTGTCCACCCAGAACCTAGGATTATGACTTACGTAGATAAGTCTGCAGAGGACATGAAGTTCAAGATCTCAAGAAGAAGACAGGCAAAGGAAGGTCCGAGACAGAAAGGAGGCTGGGGAAGGCTCCAGCAGGGTTGGGAGTGACTGCAGGCCAGGACACCAAGGGTCACTAGCATCCAGAGCTGGGGCGAGCCTGGTGGATTCTGAAGGACCCAGCCTGCCAGCACCTTGATTTTGGACTTCTGGTCTCCAGAGCAGTGAGAGTAAATTTCTGCTGACTTAAGTCACACAGTGAGTGGTGACCCATACAGCATCCTGTTCCTTCTCCCAGCCCAGGCCCCAGGGCTCAGCCTGAGAGGCAAAGGGCCAGCTCGGGAGGCGGGCAGCAAGACCTGGTGTGGAGGGGCCGCAGAGCTGTGCTCCACCCCAGGCCCGCTGGCTTCGACCCGGGCTGGGGGACCCCAAGCATGGTTGCTTTTGCTGCCCTCCTGATGCTCAGAGCTCACAAAGGCCACTCCCACCTCACACAGAAGCCTGGCCGGGCACAGTCCCCACAGCCACAGGCAGCTGAGGATTTCAGTTGGAAAAGCCTTTCAGGAGGGAAAGGGGGTGCTGGGGTGGCTGCTACCTTGGAGCACCCATCCTGTGCCCGGGAGTCTCCCCCTCCCTGGGGGACATCGCAGCTCTTGTTCCCCGCTTCTCTTGCAGCAGGGTACAGGCAGCTCACCTGGCTCTGGCTGCCTCAGAAGTGAGCAGCCCAAAAGCAACATCCCAGCGCCCAGTGAGGAGGGTGTGGCCGACGGCCCTGGCTTTCTGGGCAGCGGTGTGGGCTGCTGGGTCCCTGCCATGTGTGTGGGGTGTGGGTCCTGGCTGTACGGCCACTGAGGCTGCCTCCGTGGATCTCCAGGAGTCGCCCAGCCTAACCCTGTGCTTCCTTTCTGTAAGCCAGCAGAGTGGGTTCCGCCGGCTGTAGGCGGTGTGGGGTGAAGGGTGTCCTGGGGGGTTGCTCTTGCTGAACCCCAGGGCACTGGGGGAGCAGGAGGGTCTCGCCCGCAGCTCCGGGAGACCCTTCCCTGCCTAACGGAGCCCCACCCTCCTCCTGGTCGCCCAGTGCTCTGTCCTCTCCCAGCCCTGCCCCAGCTCCCTCAGCCCAGCTCGCTGGCCCTCCCTCCTCCCTCTACCCTCCTCGCCACTACCCCTTCTTAGAAATGAAGTCATCTAGAAAAATAATCCGAAAATAGAGAGGAAAAAAAAAAAACCTAAGAAAACGGGATTTTTTTCCCCCTTCAAACATTTGGTGAGACACCTCCCACACGGATGAGTGTCCACTGGGGCTCCATTCGGTCCAAGGGAGACTGTGCCTTGGGCTGTGTGAGGCAGGTGGCCCCCAGTCCCATGATGAGGGTCCACATGGGGCCTCCCCTCTGCAGCCTGCCAAGGGTCAGCGCCAGCAGCCTGAGCCCCCAGCAGGTGCCCCAGCAGGGAGGTCCCCCAGCCCAGAAGCAGGCAGGAGGGAGGGCCTGGTGGGCGCCAGGCCAGGGAGTGGCCTTAGGGCCAGGCCAGGGAGTGGCCTTAGGGTCATGCGGGTCCCTCCTCCTGTCTCCCCTCTTCCCGCTGGCCCACGCCCTGCGGCACAGTTCTCGTTTGTTTATTTATAATTTATACTCCTCCTGCTTCCAAGAACACTCCCAGGCACTTGCTGAAAAGCCTTCCTGGAGCTCAGTTGTGCTGTCAGTCTTGGGCTCAAAGCCCATCAGTGCTTCCTCAACTCAAGTGCAGACTGCTCAGCTGGCTTCCAGCCCTCCAGGCTTAGCCCTCAAAGCCACCTTCCCCTCCCCCGACCCCCATGCCCGGGGTTCCCCTGGACTCTGCCTTGCAGCGCAGCTTGCTCAGGACGAACCCAAGGCCTTCTCCCCTCTTGGGATGAGACCTTTCCCTGATGTCTTCTCTGTCCTGGACAGGAGGGGGCTGCGGCACCTCTCCGCCCCTCGCCTCTGCTGGGTTACCTGGTGCAGGCTGCTACTTTCTGCCCCATGCAGAGGAGAAGCACCATGCTGACATTACAATGGGTAACGACAGTGAAGACATCTGGGGTGCCCCTCTGTGATGGAATGGCATTGGGTCAGCATCTGTGGCTAGTCTCCATGGTTGACTCCCAGGAAGGGAAGGGTCTGTAGACCGGCTTTGGAATGGAAGGAGGCTGGAGAGGAGCCACTCAAGAACTTGGTCTGAACCCCTGGTAAGAGGCTCCTAGTAGAGGTCAAGGGACCCGGCACAGGGAGGATGCACGTGGGCACAGCTGCATTTGACAGCTTCGGAGTCACAGCTTTGGGGCTCAGGGACAGGGCTGCCTAAGCAGATAAGTCGGAAGCAGAAGAAACAGCCACCCAGGAATTGTGGGATCAGAGATGTTGCTTGTTGGAAGCCACCAAACTTCAGGGTGACTTGCCACACTGCCGGAGCTCACTGATCCACCAGGGGTGGCAGATGACGCAGCCAGGTCCCACCTCTCCTGAGACCAAGTCCAGAAAGAATTCTCCTGGGAAACTTTGGTCTTCTAAGGCTGTTCTCATGGCTAGTTCCCTGAGGATGGGGACAGAGAGGACTCCAGGGAAGGGAACACCCTGACCACTAAAGGTCTGAGAAGCTGAGCGGGGGCAGTCAGGCTGGGGTGAGCAGCTTTAGGGGCACACCCTAAAGCTGGGGGCGGGCATTTCCATGTTGACACTGGGGCCAGCAAGAGGGCTCCCTAAAACAGAGTTCCTGACTTTCCCAGCCAATCTTGCTTCTGGGAGGAATCCACGTTTGGCCCCAGGGCCGGCCTTTCCCCAGCTTGGCTTCTGCGGCACCTCCCATGCTGTGGGACAGCAGGCAAGCGTGCACACTGGCTGAGGGCCTGCCTAAGTCTCCCATGCAGAACCTGCCCGCCAGGGCAGATAGTCGACTGCACCAGAAGTGGGCAGCATCACCGCTTTCCCCAGCCCTGCTTCCTCCCTTGTAAGATGGAGCAAATGATGCCCAGCTCAACCCTGTGTGGAGGGAATGACAGAATCCACATAGCACATAGTCACCCACCCGCTACGGCCTCAGGTTCCCCATCTGCAAAATAAAGTCATCTCAGGCCTCTCCCTCTGCCATGTCTATATGTCTAATTTGCACAGAGCAGGTGGATGCCACTGCCCTGTCAATGCAGCAGGGCACGCCACAGGGCGGGGTGGAGGCCGTCCCTTCCTCCAGCATTCTCAAGTCTAGAGCCATAGGTCTGGCTGTCAGTCATGACCCAGCTCCTCCCTCCCTCAGCCCAAGCCAATGCCACCTGGCAGATGGAGAGCCTGGCATGGAAGGGCCCTCCAGGCCAGGGCTGTTCTCAGGAAGCCTTAGTGGCCAGGGTAGATGCCAGCTGGCCCATGTCAGGGATACTCCAGCACTTGCTGGGCACACTGCTGTGGGAGGCCTTTCCCTGGTGCCCACTCTCCATGCTACCAAGCTCTCTGGGGCCACAGATGTCCTGGCTGTGGGAGTTGAGGCGGACCAGATGTCTGTTCCTGGCCACATGCTTCCTGCCAGAAGGACTGAGCCAGCATGGCCCCTTGCTGACAGCCCTGCTTTTGGAATGGAGAGAGGCAGCAGCGGGAGTGAGGGCCAAGGGTAGCCGAGCACTGCTCCTGAAGGAATGCCATTGAGAGTCCCAGATCAGCGTAGGAGCATCTGCTGCCAGAGGGGCCTCTGCTGTGCCCCTGAGAGGTTGGCTGGCATATGGCTGCCCAAGCCACATGCCTGCAAAGCACTCCTTCCCGGTGCCCAGGCCCACAGGGAAGCCGGCTGTCCATATATTTGTATGCGATTCTGGGCATCCCAGGAGCCGGGGCTTGTCTGGCTTCCTGCCTGGGAAGCAGCACCCCAGGAGGAGCAGACCAGCGTGGAGAGCAGTGCTGAAGACCCAGACCCTGCACTCACTGCAAAGTGCTCTTGGGTGAGGGGCTGCCCTTCCTGAACCTGCTGCCTTGTTTGTAAAGGGTCTGTCATATAAATGGAGGTCACCCAGAGCCACATCAAGCTGAGTAAGCAATCCATGACGGCTGGTTCCTTCCATTCTGTCCACAGAACATGCTCTATGCCAGCAGCTGCGGGCAGAAGTGGCTCCGAGGAGCGCGCAGGACTTCCCAGACCCTACCCTAGAAGCTGGTCCCACCTTCTTCAGTGGGCCTCACACTCCCGCTCTGCATGGCTGTAACCACTCTCATCATCCCCTCCCACTAGACCCAGGCAACCTTGGAGGGGACACCAAACCAGCCCCTGGCATGGTGCCCAGTACACAGGAGGGGTTGCCTCTATCAACCAGTATCTTGAGGCCCAGAAGATCCCAAACTTTGAGTGACTATGTTTGAAGGGCAGGGCATCTCCAGGCGCCTAGGCCCTCCTATAGGAATGGGCTCTTCAAGCCACTTGGCACATGAACGTCACCCAACCTATGTGGGTTCCCCTTCCCTCAGGAGAACAAGGCCTTAAATCCCTGCTGGAACGGTGGCAGAGTCCTGTAATCCAGCTCTGGCCCTGGAGGGCTTCTTCTGTGCCCTTTCCTGGGGAGAGGGAAAAGGAAGTCTGTCATGCTACTGAGCACTGCTGTGACCTGAACCGGACATAATCTCTGCCCTCATAGAGCTTGGAAAACAAACCTGTTCCCAACTATGTTTTTCTTTTTCTTTGATACCAGGGATTGAACTCACATCCCCAGCCCTATTTTGTGTTTTATGTAGACAGGGTCTCACTGAGTTGCTTAGCACCTCGCCCTTGCTGAGGCTGATTCTGAACTCGGGATCGTCCTGTCTCAGCCTCCCAAAGTGCTGGGATTACAGCGCCACCGCGCCCGGCTCCAACTGTCTGATGGCAGCAAAAACTATGGAGACAAAACAAGGCAAGGAGTGTGGAGGTGGGTGCTGCTTTAAATAGGGCTCACCTCCTAAAGGAGGTGGCGGTTCAGCAACGCCCTGAGCGGGAGGGCCACAGGACATCTGGAGAGGCGCCCCTAGCAGAAGGGACAGATGCAGAGGCCCTGGGGAAGGCGGAGCAGGCAGGTCAGGAAGCGGAGGGGACGGCGGGGTAAGGTCCTGGCTGTAAGAGGGGCGCAGGGACCAGAGGGGGCCTGGCTACTTCCCCGCGGTCACTCCGGCTGCTGTGCTGGGGAAGGCTGAGCGGGCAGGGAGACCGGGCCAGGCTAGGCAGTGACCCGGCGGCGCGGGGAGGGCCGCGGGGAGGCCGCGGGGAGGCCGAGGCTGCCCGCGAGCAGGGACTGCGGCACCCGGCCTGCGCTCGAGGCGCGGGCAGACCGGAGGCCCAGCAGTGCGCACCGCCCTCACTGCGGGCCACCGACCGGAAGCTTGCGGGACCGAACTGTCGCGAGGTTCCGGAGCCCCGCCCCCGCGGCTCCTCCAGCCGCGCGCCGTGACAACCCGGCCGGGCGTGCGGGTCGCGGCGGCGGCCGGGTCCTGCCCTCCGAGCGCCACTGGCCGCTCCCGCCTGCCCCGAGGCCCATCGCGGAGCTCGGGGGCGGTGGCCGCGGACAGCCGCTGCTTACCCCCGCCCTTCGCGGGCTCCGTCCCCGCCCGCGTCCCCGGCCCCGCGCCTTCTCTCCCAGCCACGGCCGGAGGTCCCGGGACCTCCCTGGAGGAGGCGGCCGTCGGGCGCCCAGGGCGCTGCGGGCGGTGCCCCACCCCGAGCTCAGGCCTGGGGTCGGCGGGAGGAAGGCCCGAGAGTCAGGGCCCACACCTGGGCCCAGCCGCAGGAGGTGGGAGGATGCCACGAGCGGCAAGGCCCCTGTGGACAGAGAGCCAGTGCGGCCTCGCCCGAGTGCTGGACCCGCAGAGCCGGCCCAGCGAATCAGCGTCCAACGGAGGAAGAATGACAACGTGAATGTGATGTAATGCGAGCTGCGGAGGGAGGCTTGTGGCTCGGTGCACCCAGCAATCTGGCTGAAAGGAAGTTCCAGCAACTGGGGAAAAGTACAGTTGGCTGGAGAATTTGGTTTAAAAATAAATAAATAAGGTTTAAATTATGTAACCAACACGTGTGCAGTGTAGAAAACTTAGGAAAACACTTGAAAGTATGAAAATCCTTGATCCCTGAGCCACCTAGAACCACTGTTAACATTCAGTGCTTTCTTCCAGTCTTTTTTCTTAATGCATTTACAGTTGTTCCTTACAGAATGTATGGATATGCCCCACCCCATGGACCCTTATGTGAATGGAAACAGGCTCTTGATGTGATTCATGAAGTTTCCTGTCCTCCCAGACACTCCATCCCCGCCTCCTCCCCCCAACACAGTAGCAGCTGGGGACATAGGTGCAGACAAGTGTGCGTTGATTTGTCTGACACTCTAGGGGCCTCTGGGTCCCAGAGCTGCTGTTCCCCTGCAGGGGGCTCTAGGGAATGCCTGTGGGTGCACCATGATGGGGAGAGGGTTGCAATGAGGCTTGAGGAAACCATCAGGCCAGGAGAGGAAGGGAAATCCAACAAGCAGACCCGACAGAGGGATCCCCCTCCAAGGGCCTAGGGTCCCAGGGGAAGCAGCAGTAGCCGTGTCAGTGGAAGCAACAAGGGGCTCGTGCCAACACTTTCCTCTGGGGACATGGGGTGCCCCAGGACCAGACACCCAAGGAGGACACGTACAATCTCACAGTCACTGGGGAGAGAGGCACATGTCCTAGCACCCTGGGAAAGACCATCCTGGCCCCCTCAGCCCGAGTCAGAAGCAGTGTTTGTGCTCTGAGCCCTGTCTTTCCTAGCTGTCAGTGGCCCTCATGCCTGCTCCCTTCTCTCTTTGTCTTAAAGAGGTCTTGAATATGGCAGTCCCTCTGCTCAAGGGGGAGTAGGTGGTGGCAGTGGTGGCCCCTATGCACTCCTCCTCTACCAAAGTCCTTGGTCTTCCCAGACTGCCTGGAACCGGTGGAGCAAACAGCCCTGCCTGGCTGACTGCAGCTGGCTTCCTCTGTCAGAAGCCTCTGGAAAACAATTTTGGCACTAGAAGCCATCTACAGGTTCCTGTCCTCATGACCTGCCCCGCTCCCTGCAAAGCAGTAGGAGCCCCACCATTCCCAGAAGCCACAGGGGAACTGCTCCAAACGCCTCTGCCCCTCTACACCCTCCGCTGCTTCCCAAGAGTGTTTCTCTCCAAAATCACTTCCCTTCTCTCCTCTGCTGAAAACCACCCAGGGGCTTCCCATCTCGCTCAGTGAAACCTGATCTTTCCTCGGTGTAGGAGGTGTTCATTATGGTCCAGCCAAAGTTCCCAGAATGCACCGGAGTGGAGTCAAGGTGGATGACTGGCAACCAGGGAGGCCACAGGGGGTGGGGTGAGGGTGGGGGTGTCCCGCAGCATCTCAGTCAGGGTCTTAGGAAGGACCTACAGGGCTTGTGCTTGTGCGGGGAGAACAGCAGGGCTGCCTGGGGCCTGTCCACAAGCCAGGGCCGTGCTGCAGTGGGGTCTTCAACCTTAGGGCAAAGGCAGAGAGAACAGAGGAAAGCAGCAGCCCCCAGCCCGCAGCTAGGAGAGGGGACGTGGGGTTGCCTTGGCTTGGATGTCGCTCACATTCTGTGTCCAGACAGGGGCCCAGCAGGTCTTGTCTGTCTCCATTCATATTGGTCACCGAGGGGCCTTGTCTGATGCTGATATCCAGTGACACTGTGTAGCTACAAAACTGTTACAGGCCAGCAACGAACGACAGCAAAGCCAGCTATTTCCTTTCAGGTCCATGTGACCTGACCTCAGTTGCTCCTTGGCCCCTGCTCCTCTTGTTGGTGCTGTCCCTGCCTGGCCGGTTGCCTTTGTGGCTGTGCACGCTGTCCCTTCACAGTAGCTGTTGCTCTGCCTGTAGCCGCAGCTTCAGGTCTGCTCGACCTCCTGGCTGGCCTCCTCACTGTGACCATGCATCGCGATGCTTCCCACCGCCCTCCTCTGCACTGATGCAGTCCTGTGTTCCCTGGTCCCTGCCTCTCTCCTCCCCCCATCCCGCCACCAACTTCCATGGCAGGGAGAGTCTGGGGGACACATGGGGCCTGTCCATCATGGGACATAAGCTTGCATGCAGCTGTCTTCCCAAGCCACTTGGGCTTCCTTCTTTGTCAGCCTCCCTGCTCTGGGCCATCCACTCTGCCAGAAGACTCAGAGACCAAAGTGGGCTGCAGGTGGGACAGAACGTACACATGGCTTTGAGCAAACAGCCGCTCAGCCTCCTCTCCACCATCAGACCCAAGGCACCAGTGGCTTGGTGTCCCCAGAGCCTTAGAGAGTTCAGAACTGCCTACTGCTTTGCCCAAAATGGTCTGGCTCCTTCTTGCACCAGAAGCCAGCCCCAGCTGAGGCAGGGCCTCCACAGCCAGCTGGGCAGCTACCTGGTGCTGTCCTGTGGTTCAGCCTGAGGGCCTTCCTCTCCTTTGCTATTAAAATAGAAGAACCTCTGCCCCTTATTAGTGTCCTGGATTGCCACAAACAGGTGGCTCACAGTGATGGGAACGGGTTCTCTCTCAGTCCTGGAAGCTAGAAGTCCAACTTCAATATGTCAGCAAGGTTGTTCTCTCCACAGACTCTGAAGAAGGGTCAGGCCTCTCAGCTTCTCACAGCAGCTGGCAGTCCTGGGAGCCCCTGACTCACAGAGGCACAGCTCCCCTGCCCATCTCATGGTCACACAGCGTTCATCCTGGGTTGTCCTGTGTCTTCTTATGAGACCCCAACCGTACTGCATTTAGGGCCCGTCCTGATCCCGAATGACCTCATCTTAACTTGACTACATCTGCAAAGACCCTATTTCCAAATAAGGTCCCACTTGCAGGTTCTGGGTGGACATATCTTGGGGGACAGTGTGGCCTCGTCCACCCCTGGCAGGATGCGTCCTGCTGTGGAGGCACACATCCCCGTGCTCACCTCCCTCAGCGTTCCCAGCTTTGGCTCCACACTGGGTGGCGGTCCTCACTGGACACCACGGGACTCCTGTGTGAGCACAAAGCACAGTCCTAGGCCACAGGCATTCCCAGCGTGTGACTGCACCTTGCAGGGACAGCGTGGCATCTCTTGATGGCTGAGCAGCCCCGCCCCGTCTCCCTCTGTCCTTGACCCTCCACATGGCTTCCCTCCCTGATTCGGTTCTGAGGCCTCTCACCTCTCCCAGGAGATCGGTGGAAGCCACAGTTCCCTTTGTGTTGGGCACTCTCTTCCCTTCTCCTTTCCCTTCATCCTGGATCCCTGGATGCGTCGGGTACCTAGAAAAACCACTGGAATATTTTCCTAGAGACAGGCTGGCCTGGGGTGACACTGTCCCCCATGTGACAGCAGCCAGTGCTGGTTTCAAGGAGCATTTCTGTTTTTCCTCTTTTCTGCATCTGTGCTAACATTCTGTGATTCTTAGAGAACCAGAATTCTGAAGAGCGAAACCCAGAGCCAAGAATGTTCAAGCCAGAAGGGATTTCTAAGAGGAACAAAACAGACAGGACCTCTGCCCACCGAGTTCATAGCCTGGGTGGGCAGACCCAGCTGTCCAGACCCATCCAGTGCGGCTCATGCTGGAAGGGAAGGTCAGTGGGATGAGCAGAGCAGCAGGGACAAGATTACATGGGGACAGGAGCAGAGATAGGTAGGAGTTAGTCCAGCAAATGATTTCTTGGATATGAGACCCAAAGCATAGGCAATAAAAGAAAACATAGGGCTGGGGCTGGGGCTCAGCGGCAGGGCGCTTGCCTAGCATGTGTGAGGCACTGGGTTCGATCCTCAGGGCAACATAAAAATAAAGAAAAACAAATAGAAAAAAAAATAAAGAAAAACAAATAGAGGATGTTTTTAAAAATATAGAGAGGATGTCATAAATATATGTTTTGTACATCTAAGGACACTATCAGCAAAGTGAAAAGACAACCCACAGGAGAAAATATTATTAAATTATCTATCTGATAAAGGATTCAAAATACATAGAGTACTTCTACAAACTCACCACCAACAACAACAAAACAACTCAGTTTGAAAAATGGGCATAGGACTTGAACAGATATCCAAGAGGACTATCCAAGAGGATAGTAAGCACATGGAAAGATGACCACTACCACCAGTCACCAGAGGACCAAGTCAAAACCACAATGAGATACACCTTCACATCCGTCAGGACAGCTTTGACCAAAAAGCCCGAAATAACAAGTGCTGGTGAGGATGTGGAGAAGCTGGAAGCCTGTACGCTGCTCCTGGGAGTGTAAAGTGGTCCAGCCGCTGTGGAATAGTTTGGCAGTCCCTTGGAGAGCTAAACATAGAATCATCGTGTGATCCAGCAATTCTACTTCTGAGTATATACCCAAAAGAATCGAAAGCAGAGACTCTCAAGAGATCCTTGCAGCCAGGCACGGTGGCACATGCCAGCGGCTCGGGAGGCTGAGACAGGAGGATCATGAGTTCAAAGCCAGCCTCAGCAAAAGTGAGGTACTAAACAACTCGATTCAATGCTGTCTCTAAATAAAATACAACAAATAGGGCTGGGAATGTGGCTCTGTGGTCGAGTGCCCCTGAGTAGTTCAATCCCCAGTACCAAACAAAAAAAAAGATCCTTGCAGCTGATCACGGTGGCGCACGCCAGTTATCCCAGCTACTTGGGAGGCTGAGGCAGGAGGATCCCAAGTTCAAGGCAGCCTGGGTAACTCAGTGAGATCCTGTTTTAAAAAAACAAAAACAAAAAGGACCGAGGATGCCCCTAGTAGGGGCAGGGAATACTTGCTCACTCACGTTCTTACCAGCATTAGTCACAATAGCCAAGAGATGGACAGAGCCGAGTGCCCATCACCAGACCATGAGTCGTAAGTAAAGTGCTCTTACCCACCTCGAACGTCATGAAGTAATGTCACACACTGTCACATGGAAGAGCCCTGCAGACATGCCAAGTGAAGGAAGCGGGTTACAGAAGGAAGAACGGTGTTTGATCCCACTCCCTCGGTGTCTGGAGAATCGACGGATGCGTGGCCACAGAGCGTGCAGGGTACAGGGCTAGCGGTGGCAGCAGGATGGGCGGTCTTCCCATAACAAGTGCAGAGTTTGCACTAATAACTTTGAAGACAGATAGTGGTGATGGCTGCATACCATTGTAAGTGTAATTCATGCCCCAGAACATACACTTAAAATGACTGAAATAGCAAATTTTATGTTGTATATCTTTACCACAATTTTTTAAAAATACGTACCATACTAAAAGCTATTGAATTGTATACTTTACATAGGTGAATTATATCTTATTAAAAGCATTAAAGAGACACACAGAGAGAAAAGATGTTCCCACATGCAGCTCTCTTGCAAAGGCCCCTGGGAGGGTAGGGTGGGAGCAGAGGGGAGGTGTGCAGAGGGCACCTCTCCCTGCCCCAGCCCTGCCTGGGCAGCACCTCTGCAGGCAGAGCCCAGGCCCCGCCTGCCTGCGCAGCTCTAGGCTGCTTCTGTGCTGAGCACAGCCTCCCCTCCAAAGCCAATTTTCTGCACAGTGAAAATGTTTTCTCTGTGCCCACTTGAGCAGATGGCCCCCCACCTTGGCCTGAATTGAGAAGCACAGAAATCAAACAGGGGACAGACGGCTTCCTTGGCAGTGTCTTACAGGCACTCAAGCACGCAAACTCACGCCTGCCTCCCCACCCCGGCAGCCAGCTTGCCCCCAGCTACACACTGGAGCTGCCCAGGTGCCGGAGCTGGGCCTCCAAACACAGCTCCTCTTGGGCCTTGCAGCCCCCGGGTGGGCACCTGGCGCCCTGGCCCCTGGCCCAGGTGCCTGCTGTGGCGGTCGGTGCTTAGAGCCACTTCCTAGACCAACGCATAAGGGAATGTGTTGCGAAGGCCTCGGTAGTTGTTTCATCCTGTGCCCCTCCTGTGCCCCCTCCTCTGTCCAGGCCCTGCACCTTTCCCAAGAGGGAGCTCCGTGAATGGAGAGACCCATCCTGGACCTGTCTGCACCCCTCATTTACAGTGGTAGCTGAGAAGCTTCCGGGCCACCACTGATGTTGAGGAACGTGAACTTGTGTGTGGTAGGAAGGGCAGGGGTCTGGCCTGAAGATTTTGGGAAAGACCACAGAGACCCTGAGGGGAAGGTCACCACAATAGAAAAGCCTGACCATTGCTGTGGGGGCGGCAAGTAGGGGCCAGAGTGCCTGTTGTGCAAGGTGGAGGACAGATTAACCAGGGAGGGTCAGACGGCCTCTGCAGAGGGACACTCCTGGTACCCATGGGCTGGGGAGGCCAGCCTTAGACTCCAGGTAGAGCCCAATGGGCCATGAAGACCACCCAGCCCTTCCTTGTCTTTCTAAGCCAGCGCTGTGGGGGTCAACTGCTTCCTACTTCCCCAAGTGACCAGGTCAGTCTCAGGAAGTGCAAGTGTCCTTCTTGGAAGCACCAAGGGACAAAATGATTGCCAGGTCTTAAGAATCCCACTGTTTGGTTGGGCGTGTGGTTCAGAGGTACAGCACCTGCGTGCCTGAGGTCCTAGTTTCAACCCCTAGCACCACAAAAAAAAAAAAAAAAAAAATAGAATTCCACTGTTAGAAACATTTGTTCATACGCCCAGTACCAGGGGACTGTGGCATTTCCAGGGACTGAGCTGGGCTGGGCTGGGCCTTGTCAGTCTGGGAGAGAAGGAACTTCCTGTGCCTGGGTGGAGGCCGTTTGCAGAAGTCAAGGCCTCAGGAACTTACCTGAGTGTGGGATGTGGACATGTGAGCAGCTCGCCCCCCAGAGCCAACAGAATGTGTTTGTTCCCCTCAGCAAGGGAGGAGGATGCTGAGACAAGCCCACCTGGCCACCTTATGGAGGGGATATGGGACAGAGCAGGTCAGGACTCCTCCTGGGCAGGGCCCACTGTGAGGGAGGAGGACCAGCCTGCCTCAGGGAGGCACATCACTCAGGAGCTCCTGGGTCCTGGCCAGGGAACACCAGGCATCCAGCAGGAAATCCCTGGGCGGGACCGGAAAGAAGCCAGAGCAGAGGGTTCCTTCTCCTAACCCAGCACGCGCATTGCAGGTGGGGTGGGCAACCAAGCAGCTGGCCCCAGGCTTACCGACCCCAGATTGTAAGTGTCCAGGATCTCTAGTGTGCTGGCTTCCTGGAGCAAGGAAGACTTAGCATTGGGTGCAAGACTCTGGTGTGGAGGCACAGACCAGAGCGGGATGTGCAAGTCTCTGGCACCTGCAGGGGCCGTTCCCAGCCACACCCCAGACACTCCAGGACTTGGTCTAGCCTCCTCTGCGGCCCCCTGGGAGAGATGAGGGGGTGGAAGCCTCCTGCGTGGTGGTGGGGAAAATGGTCCCTGAGAGCTGGCTAGGAGCTGAGAACTGGGGAAGGCAACCCTGCCCAGATTCCCTGGGGGACACTGGAGTCCAGGGGCTGCACCCAGGCTATCCCACAGCCCATCTTCAGGAAGACCCCCATCATAGTTCATGTTTAGTTACTAAAACAAAATAGCTGGGGCAGGCTAACTTAACATGGCACAGAGGTTTAGTTAGCTCACATTTTCAGAGACTAAAATTCCAAAATCAGGCAGCTCCTGGCATTACCCCTTTGGTGAGGACCTCCTGGTGGAGGGCAGGATCTTGTGTGAGAGAGAAGTCACATCAGCAAAGAAGAAGTCAGAGATTCCATCTGTGGGCACACCTCCAGTGACCTAAGGAGTCTCACTGGGCCCCACCTCTTTTCTTAAAAAAAAAAAAAAAATATATATATATATATATATATATATATATAGATGTTGATGGAGCTTTGTTTTATTCATTTATTTATATTCAGTGCTGCGAATCAAACCCAGCGACTCACGCATGCTAGGCAAGCACTCCACCACTGAGCCCCAGCCCAGCCCTGGGCTCCTCCTCTTAAGGTCCCCCTCCCAACCTGGCCACGCTGTGCACCAAGCTGCCCTCACATGAACCCTGGGCATCACTCAAGTCATCGAATCCATCACACTTTCCAGCCTGGCAACAGCTCCCTCCTCTAGGACTTTGGCATGGGGCGGGGGACGGGGCCTGGGGAGGCGGAGCGTCCATCCCTCTCAGTGACGAAAACCCTGAGAGGAATCTGGAGGAGGGGTCCCGGTGGCAGGGGGGACCCCTCCGCCCCACGCACCTGCTCCTGCCAGGCCTTGCCATACACCTCACCCTGTTCTCGTAGCCCTGCAAGGTAAGTCCTGGTAGCTCCACATTACAGGTGAGGCCCCTCTGGTTCAGCCAGCCCGGGTGAGAGCACTGAGCTGGGAGTCTGCCATCCTGGGTTCCAACTCCAGCACCCGCCGAACAAGCTGCTCTCTCACAGCCTCAGTCGTCTGAAAAGTGGGGCAGTGGGATTTCATGGCCCTCGAGGCACTCCCAACAGACTTTCTCAAGGTCTCTGATGTAGCATCTTTTCTTCCAGAGAAGAGATAGAGGCACGTGAAGGTCTGACGGGCTGGCCCTGCCCTGGTGTGGCTTGATGAGACCGGATGAGTGGGTCAGGCTGGCGAAGACTCAGGGAGACACTCACTGTCTTCATGTGTGTGGACAAATGGGGGGGGATGCTGCAGTTTAATGTACTGAGCACAGTAGAAGAGAGAATAGAGCCGGGCACAGCGGTGCACGCCTGTCATCCCAGCACGTAGGGAGGCTGAGACAGGAGGATCATGAGTTCAAAGCCAGTCTCAGCAACAGCGAGGTGCTAAGCAACTCAGTGAGACCCTGTCTCTACATAAAACACAAAATAGGGCTGGGGATGTGGCTCAGTGGTCGAGCGCCCCTGAGTTCAATCTCCAGTACCAAAAAAAGAGAGAGAGAGAGAAAGAGAAAAGATAGAAATGTGAACAAGAGCTTGCTGATAGATTGGTCTGAAAATGGGCATTGTCTCTGTAGGGTAGTGAGCCCCCCATCACCAGAAGTGTGGAAACTGAGAATGGTTTTATGTATCTGAGAGGCTTTCAAGACTCTCTGACTCTGAGATCCTGTGCCCAGACACATAAGCCAGCACAGCTGCAGGGCCTGGTGTCTTCCTTCCGAGCAGCTGCTTCTAATGCGACAGCCACCTGAGTCAGTCGCTGATGGACGAGACCAGGTGTAGGAAGTGGAGAGGCTGAGTTCCCAATGAGAGTTAAGGTACTGAGTCTTGAATGAGCTCTCAGAGAGCTTAGAGACCTAAGTGTGAAGCAGTTGCTCGCGTAGCTGTGCCCTTTCATGAGTGGGGGGCAGGAGCCCCTGGAGCCAGCACCACTGGGCCTGCCATGCACATGTGACCCATGGTAGCCCTGGAGGGAACAGACAAGGCTTCCCTGCTCAGGAGGACTGCTCTCTGCCAACCAGGCTCCTGAGTGCAAGGAGGAGGACCTGCCTGCCTCGATATACCTGCCTCTTCCCTGCCAGGCATAGTGGCTCCTGGACACCTCACCAGCCAAGCTCCGATCCCGAGTCCTGGCCAGGGAACCCTCACCCTGCCCTGCAGGGCCGGCAAGACGCCAGAACCACCGTTTCCTTCTGCAAACCCAGCCTGTGTGCTGTGCCTGTGCGAAGGTGTTTGTGTGTGGTGGGGGCAACCAAGCAACCAAGAGGCTAGTCTGGCTCCATGTTCCTAGCCCCAGGTTGTAAGTGTCCCGGGCTCTCTAACACCAGGGCTCCCAGATCCTGGGCACTGTTTCTCTTAGAAGAGAGCAGCTCACAAGCTTTGTGTACATACAGAGCTTGGTCAGGAAAGCAAGTGCTTCCCCAGGCCCAGGGCCCCCAAGGTCACCCATTCTCTTTGTGGATATGGGGACACCTTCCATTTGAATGCAGAAAAGTGGCCCAGGAGCTCCAGAGTAGGGGGTGTAAAGAATCTGTCAGCAGGAGATGGCAAAGGAGAATGGACAGGGCGACTTAGGACTACGACGTCCAGGCCAGGAGGGAACAGGACTGCCGCAAACTACTCCTCGCCCCAGGTCGGAGTGGCCTCCCCAAGTTGGGAACTCACTTTGCCTCTCTCTGCGCCTGTGTCAGCAGCTCTCAGGACATGAGGACCCCCCACCCCAGCACCCCAGGGGTTTCTGGGGCTGTTGAGGGACACGGTACAATGCAAACCCAAGCCCTCACAGGTGAAGGTCACCTGCACCCTGCAGATGAGGAAGGTGAGCCCAGGGGTGTGGCCAGGCAGGCTGATGACATTGGCAAGCTTTAGAAAAGATATAGTCCAAGGAGACCACGGTCTTTCTTCACTCTTTACTGTGTAAAAATAAACTCAACAATTCATGTCATTTCAGCAAGAAAATGAAAAAAAAAAAAAAAAAGCCAGAATACCAGTAGAAATAGTGCATTTCTAGAATTGCTGATGGGAGGTGGCAGGTCCCATGGTTTTGACCCATTTGATACCCAAAAGGCTGCAAATTGTATGAAAAATGTACAGCTTTGGTTAGCAAATAATGAAAAAGTAAGATACATCAATTCTCTTTCATATTTTACATTATATACATTATAGCAATATCAACTTCAGGGGGTTTGCTTTTATTTATTTATTTTTTTTTGGCAAATAAGACAAAATTGGGACTCTAAGTATTGGGCTTTTTCTCCTCAATGACTTGTTCCCTTTTAACAAACTGCGCTGCACTTAAGTCCACCTTGCACAGAAGCGATACGTTTCCCAATGTTATTTGAATAAATTCACACACTGTTTTAAGAGATGATACCACAACTGCTTCGAGCCATGTTTTAGTTGCCATAGGCTTTCAAAGGAGTCTATTGTTGATACTGTGTAACCCTAGCTGCTTCTATCGAGGTTGGAATTGATATTCAAGTCCTCAATTTGTTTTACTTTACCAGTAAGCTCCAAGACAAAGGTCCCACCATTAATGACTTTTTTGACCTCCTGTCCCCAACATACCTTCAAGAACAGGTGGCCCACCTTAGAACTCACTGGAAAGACTATGAACCTCAGGCCTGTACTCCCTCCCCTCACTGCCCACAAGACACCCCCTTGGTCTCAGGTCCCAGGGCTGGTGACAAATTGATTTTTGCAGTCTTAGAAAATAAACTGGGAATCTACAAAAGGAAAAGAAAGCATACAAAATGTATCTCTTTCTTCCAAAATACACGCTTTCAGTCCTACATTTTGGTGGAGCCTGAAAGTGTTTTTCCAGGGAAATATAGGTTGAGATAATTTATAGGTTTGTCCTATTCTTTCATAAAAATACTCTTGTTTGGTAATAAACTTTTTCTTCTACAGTAAGAGAAATAATACTGTGTTATCAAAAGCAAGAAGGCTTACGATTCAAGTGGGATCTAAGCCCCCGAGGGCCGGGGCCTCCTCCAGCAGCTGTCCCGCCCGGACCCCCAGGGAGCTGTCGGACACCAGCTCAGCAAAAGCAACACTGTGTCGACAGTGCTTTTTATCTTCTTAGTTTATAAAATGGCTTACCTGAGAGAGGCATGTATTATTCAGTGCAAGAGGGAACATCAATCAGATTAAGGAGTCAATGGGAACCGTGTGGATTGGATTTGCGGCTGTGTCATCTACCTTTCTCGGGGACCAGCAAAGTGCCAAGTGTGAACACAGTGAGGGAGCTGAGGGGCTTGGCACTGACTCCAGTTAGGGGCCGGGCGGGAGCTAAATATCCGTGTCTGGCACCATGGGTGCATCAGGGGAGCAGGGAAGGGAACGGAAGGGAGGCGCCAGGAGGCTGAAAGGACAGAGGTGTGAGTCGGGATGCTCTGCCCTCTCTAGCTAGGGCAGAGGATGGCTTGTGGTCCTGAACGGACAGCTCCCACCTCACCCGCTCTGGGCAGAGGTGGTTTGGGGTCCGGTATTGGCAGGGGCAGGGGCTGGTGGAAGGTGCTGGCAGGAGGGCACCGGGCACAGCTGGCTCTGGGCCTTGCCCTCGCGGGGCTCCCAGGCGGCTGGAGTGAGGGTGGGGCTCCGTCTGCTCTGGAAAGGTGATTCCAGGCTCTCTCGCTCTCTCCCAACCACGGGTATCATTCAGGCTCGTTCTCAGCCTACATGTTAAAATTGCTTCTTGGTGTGTTTGGGGAGCGGGGAGGGGAGGGGAACGCTGACCTCCCTCTGGACCTCCTCCGACACCCCTGCTTGCTTACCCAGCCATTTTCGGTAGCATGGGTGGTCAAAGAACACTGGGCGGCACTCAGCACAACACAGAACCGGAGAAGTCCATGCAGGCAAGGGAACACACATCGGACCAGGGAGCAAGGAACACGCCACCCAAGGAACATGCAAACAGAAGATCCCTGCAGATCCAAGGATGCCACAACCCGACGGGCACTGAGGAAGCACACGCATCTAAAAAAAGCCACTATTGAACAAGAACGCGCAGGGCCACGCCAGCCGCACCTACTTCGCCAGAGTGAAGCAGTGCGGATTGCGGCCCATACCGTGCAGACATCACGAGCACAGCGACAGAGACACCAACACAGACACACAGATGCACTGGGTTTCTGACACAACACAGACCTGCGCTGCCGGAGCCAGGTGCCCCTGGAGGAACAGCAGGCAGGGGCCGGCGCCTCTGCAGCTGCAGGCGAGCCAGGCGGTGTACAGGACTTCTAGACAGACCTGCCAGCCTTTTGCCAGACTCCTGGAGACGGCCCGCCAGCTGGCGGGACAAAGCAGGGGCTCCCCCAACCTGGGTATGACCTCCTGAATGTTTGCTCTCTGCCACTCACACACAAGCGTGCGCGCGCGCGCACACACACACACACACGCATGCACACTCTTATCCCCTCTTTGGAAAGATTAGAAGGGGATGCTTGTGCTACTTTTCATGGGGAAAAGAAGCCGAAGATTCTGGGTGAGTCAGGTCTCAGAGTCACAGGCCAGTGGCAGACTGGGGGCTGCTTAAGCCCTGTGAGTGGGTGGCAGGCTGCTCTGGCCAGGACTGGCTCCATCTGAGCAGTCCCTGAGCCCCTGCCCCCGAGGAGGGGCCTGAGGCAGCTCATCCAGGCCTAGGGCACTGGGAGGGGTATGGCTGTCAAAGTGCCATGGACTGGCTGGGTTGAGTCTCCGTGGCCTTCGGGGGCTGGGTCTCAGTCAGCACATGGGTTCCCTGTCCAGAGGATCCCACTTGAAGCCTCTGGTCTCCCACTACCAGAGGTGGGGGCTAGGGCACTGGGCCCCTGAATCTTGGGGCTCTGTGGGACACTCCTCTCTCAGGGCCACTTGGGCTGAAGCAGCACAGCATGGGTGGCTGAAAGGGAGTGACAGGTCCCAGCCTCACAGGATGCAAAAAGGCAGGAAGGCCCAGGAACAAGGCACAGTCCTGGGACACAGCCACCAAGGGGACATGCAGGCCAGCCTCCCAGGCCACTCTGCTCTCAGATGCAGACAGCAGGGATGCTCACCTGGCAGGGCTGAGGGGAGGACTGGAAGGCGGTGCCATCCCAGAACAGGAGCCTTTGGACTTCAGAGAGAATTCACTTCTAATATGGAATAAAAACTCTCTGTGGAAAGGTCCCCTGGCCTCAACAAGCCATTACAACACATTTCTTACATCACTAGAGTGCTACACTGCTCCAAAAGGGGCTTGCAAACAAAGACAAGTGTGTGTGCTGGAGGAGCTGCACCAGCCCCAAGGCACACAGGCAGCGACCAACGTTGGCAAATACAGCGTTCTGACCACTGTGAGGTTTCCCAAAGCCACAGAGGAGGAAGGGAGATATCCATTCTAGAAGGAAAGTCCTCCCCAGCCACACACACACACACACACACACACACACACACACCCTTTCACCAATTCTGCACCAACCAGAATGCTGATGCCACCTCTTTCACTGTGAGTGGGGCACGCCTGGGAAACAGCCAGGGCTCCTAGGGAGAAGGGGCTCCTCAGGAACAGAGGAGAGCCAGGACTGCTTCGTGTGCATGAGGAGGACAAAACCAGGCTGTGCGCGTGTGCAGGGGCCATGGCCTTGGTTCATTCCTGGGGAAAGGGAAGAAGAGACGATGGATCATCACCGCACAAGCAGGGTGGGCGGGTGTGGGGCCGGGGCTCAGCCCTGCCCCGAGCTGTCAGTTGATCTGGCGACAGGCCTCGAATGTCCACTTGGTGGCTCCGCCATAGATCTCGATGTGGGACTCGGCCCAGGCGATGACGTTGCCGGAGAGGGCCTTAGTGCTGCAGGTGGCCAGGTTGTACACTTCCCCTGGGGTCAGCTTGCGGTCCCAGATGTTGAAATGGGCCAGCTCGCCCACAAACGCTTGCGTGGCATCAAACCCGCCACCCAGAGTGTCCTTCAGAGAAGAGCAGGGGATGAGGGTGGAAGGGTCAGCCCGACGATCAGGGGCCCGGTGGAGGGGCCTCTCCCCAGGGGAGGAGTCTGGGTGTCTGTCTCTCCTATTTGGGGCTTGCTCTGTCTGTCCTTGGCACCCTTCTGTTTCCTGGCCCTGAGTCTTCAGCCACGCAGCTGTCGACCTCCAACCTCCCTCTGGGGGGAGCCCGAGAAAGGGACTGGTGGAGGCCCCCACTGCCTTGGATGGGGATCTCCCCTTGGGGGGGCCTCTGGACTCTGCCCATCCTGTTTCTCAGCCAGCAAGTGAGAGATCAGTGGGGCCATGGACAACCATGGTGGTGGCTCTGACCCCTACTCAGGTAACCCTTTGCCAGTGACAGCTAACTGCTTTCCACCAGGAACAGAAGGCCTGGCTTCTCCACCCCTTCACCTCTCTCCCAGGTGCCCAACGGGACAGGAACCATTTCATGGGAACTAAATTATTCATTGTTAAAAGCAGAATTGGCCTCCTCACGCCAAAGAGAGCATCGCTGCAGTACTGAGAAGGCTGCATGCAAAGCTGCTCCCGCTCCAGGTCCCGGAAGAAGCCCCCAGGCAGGGGCTGGGCCCAAACCCCCAGCACAATTTGCTGCCCCCTACTTCTTGGGGAAAGCCGGCTGCCACCTCCAACTCCCGTCCCCAGGCTGGAGCTCTCTCCTCCCCCACCCCACCCATGCCCTGCCCCCTCCAGCTGGAGCTCCCCCCGCAGTACCTGCTCCTGGCCCAGCACCAGCACACCCTGTGGCTTGATGGGGTGATAGGGTGCCAGGTTCTCGCCATTGCCGCCCTGGGTGCCATCCTGGTAGGCTTCCCAGACTCCATCCCGGGTGGTCCAGGTGACGCAGATGTGGTGCCACTTGCCATCATTGATTACAAAGGGCAGCTTGGCCACCTGGGAAGCAGAATGAGCACACCAGGCTAAGGTCTGGGGACAGCATGCAGAATCAGGGATCTCACAGGTGCAATTGCCATTTTCTCTCATTTTCAAAATAAACATCCAGAGTCTTTACTGAGTTCTTGTAGCACCTTCCCCTCTGAACTTGAGTATCCCTGAGCCCCACCCATGTGTGGGTCAAGGAATCCCATAGGAAATGCAATGCCTTGCCAAGGAGCCCCTGAGATCCATCTGGGCACACCTCACCTCGCTCCTACTCGCCCTCCTCCCTCTTGGCTGGTCTACGGAACAAGCCCTCTCGAGGGGAGGGAGGGCAGCACCCCTAGCAGCTTCCTGCTGTATCCTCCCTGCTGGGCCTCTCCTCTCTTCCCCTACTCCATCTCCAGGTGTTAGTCCTCCGGTCTACACTCCAGCCAGCCCCTGCAGAGAGCCTGGGGGATGCCATGAGGGGATGGCACTGTGCTTTCAAAGCTCAGACCAGCCTAGGAACAGAATCACACTCCCGCTCTCCGGCTCCAGGCAGGGAATGGCGCAGCACACAGAACTCACGTGCTTTCCACTAGGGGAAGATGAGCCCAGAAAGCACAACCCTCTCTGGGACACAGCTTCACGATCAGGGGCCAGAATCTAATTCCCACCTTTAGCCATTTACTACCATCAAGGACGTGAAGATAAAGATGAAAGCTGGCGGCTAATTCCAAGGCAAATGGAGGGGGCCAGGATGGAGAAACAGTCACTAGAGGGAAAAGGACTGCCCTGAACAGGGAACAGGCAGACCTGGTCTTCTCTTGTGAGCAGGGGGCTAAATGGGGTAGATGTGGACTAAGGAAGAATCTCCAGGGCACCTTTATTCCCCACCCAGAGCACCTATAGGCCTCCAAATATGGAGACGCCAAGACAATCTTCGGCCCAACAGTGGAGCCAGGATCACATCAGCAGGATGGATGTCCTCTGTCACAACCCCCTCCGCCCCCACACAGGAGGCCTCTGTCTGGAATGTTCCAGCTCTCCCTATTCTGGAGCAGAGAGCAAGCGAGGGTGCCCCTCCCTACTTCTGGCCTTCACCTTCCACCTCCCCCAGTCCCATTGGGTAGATAATTTTCTTGGGGTCACAGTAGCATCTAGGGCTACCTGGCAGGACTGGGGCCTGGAGGCCTCATCCTGCAGTTCCTACCTTGTCATTGATGAGGATCTCCATGGGGTTGTTGCCCCACTCAATGAGGACTAGCTCATTGGCCTGACCGGGCACAGCGTAGGAGAAGGGCGTGCCCACGCCGGGCGCAGCGCTGGACTTGAGCCACATGCACACGGTGAAGGCGTACATCTCCGGCAGGCTCTTCTTCACCTTCGCGTACATGTAGTTTGTCCGCAGCGGGAATGTGAGCTGGAACTTGTCTCCAGGGCGGTTGTCTTTCTGACCTGGGGAGGACAGGACCCAGCCCTGACACCTGCACCTTGACCCAGTGCTTAGCTGGCATCTGAATTGTGTTTGGTCCCCACCAAACCCTGTGACGCAGACAGGGCATGGGGCCAGCTGGTAAAAAAGCTGACCCAAGGTCTCCGCACTTTAGGCCTGGCTAGCACTCACTTCCACATGGTGCCACCCTGGGGAGGTGAGGGTAGAGGGTGAGCACAGGCTGGCTGTGAGCATCTGCCCTTGGGCTGCCAGGGGGGCATGGGAAAGGAATGGCTGGGCTTCAGGTCAGTGGGATCCTGTCAACTGACGGAGAAGGCCGATGCAGGGAAAGGAGGAACGAGGCTAGCTCCCCACAGAACAGCCCCTTTGGGGGCCGACCTGATTCCAGGATGGTGACTGTGCTCAGAACCCCTCATGCTCCTGTTGGGTTCTTCTCTTAATCCCCCCTCCAGACAAGCAGGCCAGGCGTTCTTGCCATGCATCTGTCCAGCCCAGACATGCTGCAGCCCGGTTACCCAGGCCATTTCCATAATCCCATTCATCCCTCAGAAGAAAGCGCTATCCCACCCCCAGACTCTGCCTGGAGCCCTGCTGAGAGGGTAGGGCAGGACAGCAGGAGTGGGCAGCACCACTGGAGGGGGGCCATGGGGACAGCTTTGAGGATGCCATACAGTCTCAGATCAACTCCCTGTGTGATTTCTGAAAACTCAGGCTCCTAACCGGCAGCCTCCCCCTTTTACACTGCCACCAGCCTCTAACCTGCCAGCCCATGTCTCCAGGAAATGTACCAACCCTTCACCCCAATAGACACACACCTTGTGGCTACAGTGTGAGACTGACTCCTGGGAAAACATTCCAATCCCCTGGGCACTCATCAGAGCCCAAAAACACAAGCACCCTGGGCGCCTATCTGTGCTCCTACCCCAGGCCAAGGGTGACTTCTAGAAGGCATTTGGACAGGACAGCAATCCCCTCCTCCTCCGAGCCAGGTATCTGATAGCAGAGCAGGGCTGGCCCCCCTTAAGACAGTGCCCCCACATTCCAGTGGGGGGATCTAGCCCCTGGTGTGTCTCTGGAATGTTTTAATTTCCCAGCATCTCTCCTCCTTCCCTCCCCCTCCCTCCTGAGGTCCCTCTTTCCCCTGATCTGTTTTTCAGTTACATAACGTGCCTTAAGATGGCACTGTTTAAATCCATCCGGCACAGTTTGCAGTCCAAGCAGGGTCACGTGGCCCTGCTCCACTCCTAGGTGCCCCCCTCCCCTTTACAACCTTGTTTGATTTTTGCGACTTCAAGGCAGCACTCATCTGTGTGCCCCGTGCTTGGGCCAGTCTGAGTCGGCTACCAGGGAGCTGCTGAGGTGCACAAGATGCCCAAGTCTGGGGTCACTCAGAAAGGAGACAGGAGGGTGGCTCAGGGTGGAAGGGGAAACCTGGGGATCTTGAGAGGATGCCAGGGGCTCAGGGCAACTGGGAGGAAATGTACCCAAAGCCCAAGTGGGCTGATGCCCCATTCTTTGCTGGTGAGAGACCAGCAAGAGCCAGGGTTTCTTAACCAGGGAGGGCTGGGCCAGCCACAGCTACTGTTCAAAGTTATTGAAGATTAAACAAATTAGACTTGAAAAATCCAGGGAGTGTGAGTGTATCTTGATGGGGGCAGGTGCACCACGCAATATCTTCCTCTGTTCTGCCTCTTCTCCCCAGAGATGTCTCCAGCCCAGGGTACCAGCAAAGCTGGAGGACAAGTCCAGAAGATCAGAACCTGGGGAGGGGTTTCCGGAGTGGAGGAAGTCGGGGCTCACGACGCTGAGCTGGGTTGTGCAGGGAGCCTGTCTCACAGTCCCTGGAGGGAGCCGGGAGCAGGCAGCCTGGCCCCCTCTGATCCCTTACCTTTCTCCAGCTCGCTGATCCGCTGGTGCAGGGAGGTCAGGGCGCTCTCGATCTTGACCCTTTCCTCCGTGTCGTTCTTGGGCCCCCCCTTGCCTTCCTCCAGTGTGTTCACCCGAGATAGCACCTGCCGCTCCAAGTCATCGATCTTGCTCTGCAGCAGATCCTTGAGGCTGTTGGTCTGGCTGGAGGAATTGAGGCGGCTGTACTGCTGCGGGGGCACAAGGGCAGGGGAAAAACCACACCGTTACAGGAGGAGGGGAGACCGTGCCAGAGGCCCGCGGCGCGGTCCCCTGCAGGCGACTGAGGGGGCGACCTGGCGGGGAGCTCCGGCGAGTGGCCGCCCGCGGGTCCCCGCAGGCTAGGCGAGGCGCCGGCCGGCAGAAGCTCCCTGCCGAGGCGGGGGTGGGGGGTGCCGGGCCGGGTCGGGGATAAAGTGGGGGAGGGCAGAGGGGCGCACAACCCGGAGGGGGAACCGCGGCTCGCACGGACCTCGAGGTTCTCCAGGCGGGTTTTGAGAGACTGCAAAGTTTGCCCGAGTTGGCTAAGCGTCTCCGCGGCCGGCGTCCGGGACAGGTCGCCCATCGTGTTCTTGCCCGAGCCGGGCTGCTTGCGGCCGCCGCTCGCCCTCGCCTCGCCGGGACCGGAGTCCAGCGTGCTCTGACTCTCGCAGCGGCCCAGCTTGGTGGTCAGTTCGCGGATGGTCTCCTTCTGGCTGAGGATGGTCTCCTTCTGCTGCAGCACGGTCTCGCGAAGCTGCAGCACATTGCTCCGGAGCTCCTCCGCGCCGCCAGCGGCCACGGACGCGGCGCACATGTCGGCGTCCACCGGCACCGAGGTGCAGATGAAGCGCGTCGGCCCAAAATCCTGGGCCCCGCCGCCCAGGAGGCAAAGAGCGAGCAGCGCACAGGTGCGCGCGGCGCGGCCGGCCAGCATGGCTGCGGGCACCCGGCGCGCCGGACCCGGCTCGGCTCGGGTGGGGCTCGGCTCCGGCTGGACTGGGCTCTGGCTGGCGCTCCGCGGGCGGCCCGCGCTCTGGGAGCCGCGTTCCCTGGCCGCACGGTCCACGCCGCCGCGCTCTCCGGCCCCCACTGCCGCCTGCGCTGCGGAGCTCGCGCCTTTTATGCTGCCGCGGGAGGGGCCTCGGCGCAGCCGACGTCAGCGGGGGAGGAATCCCGCTTTAATTGTCTGCGGCCTCGGCCCGCGGCGCGGCGGGGGTCGCACGGGAGCGCGGCGGGGCTGCCTCCCCGCGCCGGCGCCCGCCCTCCGCGCCGCCGCCCCCTCCCACCGCCTCCGCCCGCCACCCCCGCCCCGGCCGCGCCGCTTCCCCGAAGGCTGGGAGAGACCCGGGACGGGCAGGATACCGGGCCGCGGGCCTGGCCTCACAGATGGGCCACATGGGCTACCTCTGTAGTGTCCCCCAATCTCCGACGGGACTCCGGGCGGATGGGAGACCACGACAAAAGCCAGGAGACCGAACTCGGTTCTGTTCGCTCGGCTTCACTGAGCACCGCGAAATCCGGTTCTCTGGTGATCACCCCCAAGACCTCAAATACCAACATGCCCGGTGAGGTTCAAAGGCCACTGAGTCTAGGACTTCCCACGACACGGTTCCAGTCTCTCCTGCGCTTCCCCTCCCCCAACTCCCAGGCTGTGTGGACCCAATACCGTCCTCCGTGCGGGCGGGGCCTTGGGGACTTCTCCAAAGCCGCCCTCGGGAATCCGAGCCTTTGCTACCATCTGAGCCAGCCCGGTTCCGGACAGACGGCGCCCCAGAAGCTGGAGGCGCTAGCGAAGTGGACCCAGCGGGAAGAGCGGTCCGCACTGGCAGAGCACTATCCCATCCGGAGGCCCGAGTGCGCTCTGGGTGTGTCGGTGTGTGTCTGCGTGGGTGTGCCTGTTGGGTTTTTTGTTCCTTGTGCGCCCCAGCTTTCCTAATTTCTTGGGCCCTACGGACAGTGGGCAAGAGTCCCAGAATTGGGCAGGGGGCTTACACCTGTGGAGCTCTGCACGCTGGCTTGTTACCCGCAGATACCCCGGTCAGCCGCTCACAGACTCACACCTATTTTCTGGACAGCGGCGCTGCGGGGCTCAGGTCCCTGGATTCCTGTCCGAGTTCCTAAATCCACCTGGGGGCTAGGGACCAGGGCGGGAGCCACCGCCCGCCTGGTGGCGGTCAGAGCCAAAAGCACCTCGGAAATCTACTCGTTCAAGCTCCCATTGTGTAGAGAAGGAATCAGGCGGGGGTGGGGGGGTCCAAATCGGGTTCCAGGCGTCAGGTCGAGCCCGGGCTAGAGTCACGGCTGGGTGGCCCGAGTGGCCCGAGGACCGCCCCACCGCTCTTCGCTTCCTTTACTCCACGCTGCCTTTTACCGCACGCCGCAGTGGGTCATGTTGGGTCCCTACCTTGGGGCCCCCAGCCTGGAGACACCCACAGGCAGCTCCCCGGCAGCTCTGAGGACTGGGGATTCAAGCCCCGGGTGAGAGTAGTTACAAGGAGCCGCGACCTCCTTCCCTCCTTGCGGCCTTCTCCACCCCCAACCCCCGGGGCGCCCCGCTGCCTGCCTTCCTGGTCCCAGACATGAACCCTCCCAGAGCTGGGGTTGCGAGGCGGTGCGGTCCTTTCACGTCCCGCGCGTCCGCGGGCCGCAGCTTCCGGGCGCCAGAGGGACCCCGCGGTCCGCTCGCCGCTGTCCTCAGCTCCGCGCGGCGAGGCCTTGCGGGGTTCCCAGCCCCGCGGGTCTCAATGCCTACAAAAGGCGCCGAAGCCCGCAGCAGCTCGCGGCCGGGCGACCCTTCCAGTCCCCTCCAGGCCGAGGGAGGGTCTGGCCACACGCCTCCCCACGCGGGAACGCTCCCGGAGCGCCTCGGGCTGGACCGCGACTCGGCAGGAAGTACCCGCGCGAGGGGTGCTGCGCTGCGTTGCGACTCCCGACCCTAACTCCCAGCCGGAGTCCGGGTGCGGACCTCCCTGCCTCCCCGACAAGTCTAACCCCGGGCAGTTCCCGGCTGGGCCCTGCGGCGTGGTGATCCCGGCCCAGAGCTCGTGGGCGCGGAAGAGGAGCCCAAGCAGGCACACTTGGCCAGGTCTTCCGTCTTGAGCCCAAGAGCGGCCGAAGACCCTGAATTTTAGCGTCGGGAAGGCGACCTCGGCATCCTGGCACCTCGGCACCTGGCACTGAGGGTCGGTTCACCCCTCCGCAGGGTATGGGATCGGCGGCATTGGAAGTGGGGAAAGGGCCCTGGGACAGAGTCCCGGGACCTCTGGGAAGTTCGGAGCATGGAGGAGGGGACAGCGACCAGGGGAGGACGCTTCGGTCCAGTCATCCACCATTGTGAAGCGCTCTGTCCGCCAGGAGGCGCTCTGCGAAACACCTGCGGCTCCGTGTGGAGACTCCAGTGGAGGGCCACACTGCGACAGTCCTCTACCTTAAGTCCTTGTTGGCTGGACTCAAGGCCCTGGGCAGGTGGAGAGTCCATCCTGTCCTGTTTAAGGTTCCTTCTGCCTCCCAGTGTTCTGGAAGTATCTGGGAGCCGAGGGGGCTAGGGAGTCCAATGAAGGACCACCCTGCCCAAAACCATCAGAAAAAACCAAGGGGCCAGGCTACCTGGTGGGAAGGCCAGTGTAGGAGCATGCACACAAGTGGATGCCCAGTTTTATGTGCCTGCCCTGGGTCCCCCACCCTAGATCCAGGAGGTGAGGTGAGGTGAGGGAGTGGAAGTCATGAACATGACCTTGCACCGGTGGGAAGCCAGGTACACTTGGCTGGCTACTGTCCAGGATTCCCATCATGCTGGTGCAATAGATGTGAACAACCTCAAAAGCATAGGCAATAGTAAAATGTAACAAAATAATCAGGAAGTGATGCATTTTGAGTATTATCTTAGTTTTAACATAATTTATTCAATTGTAGGTTTACATAATTTAAATGTTAATGATCAATCAGTTTGCAAAATTCCAGAAAAGTGAACAATCAGCTGGTACCTGTTGGCTCAGCACAAAGCTGGTGGAAGGGGGCGGGGATCTTCTGACTTGGTATAGAGAAGGCAGACTCTAGCCTTAGAGTCCCTGACTGATGGTCAGTGTGAAAAAGGCAGGCATGCATATGAAGACTAACCAGGGAAATTGGGTGGCATTATGAGGACTTCAATGTCCATTCAGGGTCTTTACCCAGTGGACAGTCAGAGCAGGGGTGTGCTTGAGCCCTATCATGCAGCATCTCCAAGGCCTCTTCTCTTCCAGGGCCAAGACCATGAACTACTTTAGAACCCCCACCTCAATCAGGGCAGAGCTCCCCTGGGGTGGGCAACAGTTGGGTGCTGGGAGGGCCTGGGAGAGTGCTAGACAGGGACACCAGTACTCCTTCCTTCTGCATCTGAGCCCTTCCAGCATGAGGGTCCCCCATGACTTTTGGAATAGCTACCCCTGCAGGGATGAACCTGATAGAGGCAGGGGGAGTGGGGAGTGGCCCACAGCCCCCTCCCCTGGAAACGGAAGTAGCAGGAGTCTTCACCAATCACCCACCACTTTGGAACATGGTGCACCCTGGCACAGAGCTGGTGGAAGTGCCTCTGGAGGCCACACTGAGGGCCACCCTTAGATGTGTTGGCTTCTCCTTGAGGATGGGGGGCGACCCACAGCTAAGTAAGCAGCTGGTGTTTTCCTTTTCCTGTAAGGTTTCAGAGTTGTTTGGGGGTCTTCTTCTCTTGTTCAGCAACCCCTAGGTGCTAGCTGTATTTTGTTTCTGGATCTGGGTGCAGGTTTCATGGGGTGTTCACTCTGTAACAGCCTATTGGGCTGCCCAGGTTCCACTGGCACTTCTGTGTGGTTATGTGCCTCGCACTAGGTGTGGGGGCATTCAGGTTGTCCTCAGGGCAAAGCAGAGGAGCTGCAGGGGAGCATCACCAGGAACCTCTGGCAGCTGAGCCTTCTGGATGCAGCCAGCTCCATGGCTCCCACCCTGCTTCCCATGTGAGGAGCCTCTGGGGCCTAGGGGGTGGGTGTGGGCCACCTCTGACAGCAGCCAGCCTCACAGGGCCTCTGAGTCACAGCCGCAGCCCACTGTGCCTAAGTCACTTGCCTGACAGGCTCCACTCACTAGCTCTGTGTGACAGGGCACAGGACCTGTTCCCTGGCTTGCTATCCTCTGTCCTCTCCATGGACCTCCCTGAAGTCATCACCATGTCCCACAAACTAGCAGCTGTCCTTTTCCAAAACTCCCTCTCCACATGAATGCATTTTAAGGCGTGGCTAAGCCACTGTCTTCACTTACAGATGAGGCACCGAGGAAAGCTCAGTGTCACACAGGTCCAGTGAAGGTGTGGGGGGGTCAAGCCCTAGCCTGTGCACTCTGTGACCACCTGTACAGGCGGGGACCTTAAAGATAGGAGCCCTGAGGGGTGACAGTGCCTCAGTGCACTCACCCCCAGAATGCCGGCAGATCAGGCTGCAGCTGCAGCCTTGGGGCTCAGAACTTCTCACCTGTCAGCTCTGTAGCTCCACAGGGCTCACCTGTCCACGCCGGCTGTGCAAATTCAAGGGAAACTGTGGTGGCTGCAGTCACAAGAAGCTGCCCCCACACACACATTTTGTGCACCTAGCCCAGGGTTCCCACACGACTTGAGGATCTCCTTCCCCCTCAGAGCCAGCCAGGGCAGCTGCTGGCCCAGTCTGGATGAGGACAGTCTGGATGGTCTCTCTCTGCCCTGCCCTGTTCTCCCATGGATGGGACTGAGCTCTTGAACTGTGACTTCTTGTTCCCAATAAAAAGGAGTTTGCAGGCAAAACATGGGAAGGCTGGTCTGACTTTTCTCCAAGCAGGGAGGGGTTTCATGGTGCCAGGCGGGACCTTCCTTGGGCATTTAGTCCAGTGTAAATATTCATAACGTTTGCTCTCAGTTGGGCAAATATTTCTAGAGCATCTGCGGAGGGGCAGGCTGGCTGGCAGGGCCAGCAGTGAATGAAACACCGGCCCCTGTTGCCAAGAGGGCTCATGCTAGTGGGCCAGACATTTGTAAACACACCTTCAACAGGATGCGCAGTGCCACGGGGACAGGGGATGCCTAATCCCGTGGCAGCTGGGGTGACGGTGGGGCTTGCAAGTGTGTCTGCGGATGAAGCAGTGCCAGAGAGGGGGTCTGAGGGGCAGGGCGCAGAGAAGGCAGTGGGCACAAGCAATGCAGGAGTGATGAGGGGACTTGTGGGGGTTTCACTTTGCCAAGGGCAAAGTGCAAAGCAGTGAGTGGAGGTCGAGGCAGACCACGGGAGAGCTTTGGGATTCCGGTATTCAAGGGACCATTGTCTTAAGATTCCTGGTCTCTGCATTCAACAGTGATGACAACAGATAAACTCTGAGGCGTTTGTATGGTGCTTTTAGACTTCAAAGTGCTTTCCATCACTCATCCTCCTTGCCTTCCTGACATCAGCTTGTAAATGCAAAGCAGAATGGCCCTGGAGCCTCCCCCCACCCCGAGCACCCCAGTTGGCATCAATTTGTTCCTGGGAGAGGATGCTCCTTCATGCTAATGGCATCTGCTCGGTGTGATGGGTGCTGGGGCCGCCAGCCTGCTGTGTCCTTGCACATCAATTTACCATCTGCCAAACGCCAGGAGAGGACATATGACATATAAAATGAGTTGAGGCATAAAAGTGTTTCAGAATAAAAATGGTATGAACTGGCAAGGGATTACAGTTATTACGAGGCCTGTGCACGCACGCCATCACTCACACCTGGGAGGAGAAGCACGTGGTTTCCTTCCAACAGGCAGCAGGCGTATCTTACGCATCCTCGCCCTGGCGCAGGGCAGCCATTGAGAGGGCTCAGATGACAGACTAAGGGTGCCAGGTGCCAGGAGTCATACAGTGGGCTGAAGCCAAGGGCTTCCCCAGGGAGTTTCCCATGTCAGAATTAGTGTCTTCACATCTGCTCCCTCCTTTGGCCTTGTGAGGACCCTCCGAGGTGGCTCAGCAGACAGCCTGCTCCTCTGTCTCCCTGTACAGGCAAGACCATGGCAGCTCCTGACATTAGTGCCTTGGCCCCAGCAGCCCAACTCTAGTGACATGAGAGTGGCCATGGAACTCATTTATTCACATCCTGGGTGGACATTCTTCCAGGGCCAACTATGTGCCAGGAGCTCTCCCAGATAATGGGACACAAAAAGGTTTCCATCTAATTATTTTAATTGATTGATAGAATATTCTTGGTTTTAAGTTTTTCTTTCAAGCATTTCTCTTAAAACGTTGGCATCTGCCACTCGTAATTATATCAAGATCCCTCTAAGATGGCATCTTTTTTTTTTTAATTTTTTTAGTTGTAGATGGACACAATGTCTTTATTTTATTGCTCTGTATGTGGTGCTGAGGATCGAACCCAGGGCCCCACGCATGCGAGGCAAGCGCTCTACCGCTGAGCTACAATCCCAGCCCCTAAGATGGCATCTTGCTGGGCCCAAAATGGCCTACAGTTCACAGGGGCAGGTTTCATAGCGTTCCACAGGAAGCCCTGTGGCCCTAGGCCAGCCTCCACCCTGAATAAGGTTGTCAAAATCTGTTGCGGTTGGTGGGCACCCTCTGGTTCAGAGAGTGGTGGGAGGGGAGGAAGGAGGCTCTACATAGGATCCCTGGGGTCTCAGCACTGAGGACCTGGCTGTGAGGCTCTGGGTAGGATGTGAGGGTCCTGGGACACTGCAGGGGAGGCAGCCAGCAGAGTGCTGGCCTCAGCCAGCATGGGTCAGTGGGAGCTGACTGTTACCCCAGGTGAGTCCTGTCCAGGGAGAGTCTCAGAGCCAGCTGGCCGCTATACAGGAGGCAGGTCTGGGCATCCTGCTGCCGAGCCTGAGCTGCGTCAGTGTCCAGATCTCTCAGATCTGCAGGTGTGTGGTCCCTCCTTCCCCCTGGGGTCTCACCCTGGGTGAGGGCCCTCCTCAACAAACACCCAGTGTGTGTGTGTGTGTGTGTGTGTTTCAGGAGAGACGAGGGAACCGCGCTGGTAGCTGGAAAGAAGACAGAAGAGGGAGTGAGGCCCTTCTTAGGAGATGTCTTAGGGTCCCCAGACTCCTTTTCTGGGATGATTTTCATTTCCTGTTTCATTTCCTGCTCTTCATAGGGACAGCCCGATGCGCTCTGCAGCAGGAAACCGAAGGATAGGTAACAAACTAGCCTTCATCCTGCCGCCTCCATTCTCTGGACTGTCCCATCAGCTGACAGCCACTGGGCACCCAGGCAGGGTCCCTCAAGCCACAGACAGACTCCAGTTATAGCTCATAGCTTGACCTTAGTAATGACCATCCCCAGAGACCTGAGGGGCTAGACCTGCTGGCCTCTGGAAGGAGCCTGCCAGCTGCCCAAGTGGTGCTGTGCTCACTGACCTTGCTGGCCCTCCATCTGCCCTGCTGCCCACACCCGTTCTGTTTTCCTGTGGTGGATAAGGGCTCAGTGCTGTTCTCAGGCCAGCATGGTGCTGGGCACACCAGGGTGGCACAAAGAGAAGTGCCCCCTCCCACCACCAGGGGCGAGGCTGCGAGGGTGCGGGTCTGTGGGACTCACTGCAGAGTCCTGTCCTCCACGGTTCTGTGCAGCTGCAGCCAGGAGCCCCCTTCTCTGTCCCTGGGGCATGTCTGATCTTGCCAGCAGAAATGTGCCACCCCTGAGCCGTGGTGTGAGTGGACGAGACCCTCCACCACCCACAGGTGGATCCCTGGGGTGGTTCACAGCCTTCCTGGAGGGCTCCACAGGGCTGAGCGCAGTCATCCTGGCAGAAGCCAACTCCATGATGCCCTTCACAGTCCCCTCCAGTCTCTCTCCCCCATCCTTCATCGCTGCCTGGACCACTCCCCAAAACAACACCCTTCTAGCCTCAAGCACTGCTTTTGGGGGAACCCAGCTAAAGGAGGGATGTTTGGGGCTCACACAGCAGGCCTTGGTTCAGGCTGGATCCCCCATAGGAGCAATACTTAAGCCTCAAAGTGGGAGCTGGAGTTATCCAGGTAAGAAAAGCATGGGCAAAGGTCCTGAGGCCCACAGGGTGTCGAGGAATGGCCATGGCACAGGCTGCGATGAGCAAGGGCAGAGGGTATGGGGGTTGGTAAGGCTCTGCTGTGGGCCCGTTGCAGGGTTCAGACCACTGAAGCCATGGGGAGCTGCTGGCATTGGGACCAGAGGCAAGGAGGCCAGTTAGGTGGGATTGCCCTTTGACCCAGCAGTCCTGTCTCCCCTCCTTAAGCCTCTGGCCCCGTTTCTCCAGCTCTGTCTCTTAGGTCAGATTTGGACACTCCTGATTCCCATGTCCTGTAGACCTTTCCCAGCCCAGGCAGCTGCCCCATTGAAGGCCAAGGACAGCCCCCTGGGTCCCACAGGTGGTAGGTGGTCAGTAGCTCAGATGACTGCAGGTGCCCATGGTGCCCATGGGGCTTGGCCAGATGTGGGGCTGAGTGCAGGGGCTGGAGCAGTGGCCCAAGCACACCCTCTCCAGTCTACAAACCTCACACAGTCCCTTCACCTCCAGAGCTGGGACCCCTCACCTGTGGAAGATGCCTTTTCTTGGCTCCAGTCAAAGGTGCAGCACTTTGTTGGGAGGCAAGAGCAGGAACTGACGCCAGGGGTCCCGAGATCACCAGTGCTGGTTGGGAGGAGCAGGGGCCCAGGAGGGGAACCCCTGCTCTCCAACTGCCTTGTATGCAGCTCCCCACCTTACAGCCCACTCTGTTTACCCAGGGATGTCCAGGGAGGCTCTCACAGTCCTGGCTATGCCAGCCTGGAGAGGTTGAGCTGCCCCGTCCAGGACATGACCACCTCTTTTTGGGCAAGTTGGAAGCATCCTGCAGACAGGGCCCCATGATGGAGCTGGAATCAGCTGCTACTGGAGAGTGGTCTGCAGGATAAAGCCCTGGCCACTGGGAAGCTCACCTTCTGATGGCCAGACTCAGGGGCACTTCACATCCCAGCGCCAAGGCATGGGCCTGCCTCACCGCACTATTCCTTTGAGTGAAGGGCTGCCTGGTAGAGCAGGTGGGGAGGCAGCACCAGCAGCTCCAGAGCAAGGAGAAGAAATCTGCTGCGTTTTGCTGCAGAATCGGCTGTGGGTTGAAGTGCTCCCTGGCAGACTCTGCATCCTCCCCCTGCGTCTCCTAAGCACGTGAGCTCCCTCCCTCCTTCCCTCCCTCCCTCCCTCCCGCCTGAGGTGTCTCAGGTGCACTCACATTCCCTCTCCTCCCTTATCCTTCTAACTCTGGTACTTGGGTCTGTGAAGTCACCGCCTCCTTCCCTGTGACTGCCATTTAGAGCTCACAACAATGAAAAGCATCCCTCTTACACCCCCCAGGGCCCCCGCAGCACTACAGAGGTGCGGAGCCCTTTGATGCAAATAATTAATTTGGTCCCATATTGCACAACCTCCTAAAAAGCTTTCCTGCCGGCCGGACACTGTGATCTCATCAATATTGCATTGCACTGGGCACTATTCTTATGTGGTTTCATTAAAAATTTAATTTGTGGTTTAAATCTGCAGTGTTCCCTTTAAAAGGATGGGGGGAGGACAAAAAAGGGAGAGACAGGCCTGGGGTTGGGGGTGAGCAGATCTGGGGGAGGAGGAATCCCATGCCCCAGGGGAGGGAGGGAGCCTTCCCCCAACTAGAGCAGCGGCCTCTCTGATTGGCCACGCGGCCAGGCTTGCTGTGTGGGCCCCGCTGCTGCTGCTGCTGCTGCAGGGCGGGTGACTGAACCATTCATAGAAAATCTTTCTCCAAAGCCTGTCCTGTTTTTTCTGGAGAGGGCTGCTCCTGAGAACCCAGGTGCTAGGGGAGGACTAGGAAGGGGTGATTTCCCTGTGCCTCCAGAGCCAAGGACCAGAGCTCCCGCCCTGTCCCTGCACTCCTGGCCATCTGGCCTTGGACAAGTTACTTGCCCTCTCTGAGCACAGGGCTCACCAGCACACTGTGAAGTTGATGCAGTGGCTCCCCGGACAGTGGAGTGGAGCCTTGAGACAGCTCAGCCAGTGTCACCCAGCGATGGCCATGAGGCAGGGTGGTGTGACCCCAGACCAGGAGCCCCTGCCGGAGAAACAGTCCAAAAAGGCCGTGCTAACTGATGTGCTTAGCGCTTGCTTTGTGCCAAAGAGCAAGCACGGTGGCCGCTGTCACTGAAGCAGCTGCAGACCCCTGGGCTTCCTTCCCAGCGTGGGCACACTGCTTCTAGCCCCTGACACCCAGGGTGGTTGGTTTTGCTCCTCTTTCCAGTGAGGGAGGAGGCCATGAAGGTGAGGAGGACCTGGTGCTGCCTGGGGACTCTCCTTTCCGAAGCCCAGTGGGCTGTGATTGTCTCCGTGGGAGGCGGGGATTTGTGCATCCTGGCTATCTCTGACATTGTTCCAGAGTGATTAAGTTAAGCCTCCTGGGCCAGCTGGAGGAGAGGACAAATTGCTTTGTAGAATTGATTTGCTGCTGAAGCATCTACAGCTCACTCTGGGCTGTGCCTGCAGCCTGAGGCCACGGCGTGGGCGTCCTCCTCTCCCCTCCTTGCTCTCACCTCACACCTGGCATGCGTCACCTGTCCTGCGTCACACAGTTGGGCCCAGGATGGCACCTTGGCGCTGCTCACCTCAGCGCACATGTCCAAATGCTGGTCTCTGCCCCCAGCCTGTGCAGACTAGAGCTGAGGGCAGGGGTCTAGTGACTGAGAGGGGGGCTGAGCCAGCCCCGGACCAGGGGCTCCTGACCGCTAGGGCCTTTCCTATCACTCAGCTGCCTTTGTCCTTTCTGGGAAACAGGACAAGAGGAGCACTTGTCGGTGATGGTTTTCAGAGGCCCTGTGGGCCCTGGGAGAGAGGAAGAGCTGAGACAGTGGACCCTTCCTGGATGAAGAGCGTGGCTGGCATTGCCACCCAGGAGACAAAAAGGACTGGTGGTTGCTTGTGGGCAGGTCCCATATGCATTTCAGAAAGTACATAGTTGGCCTCGCAGCAGCCCAGGGATGGGTGTGGCTCAGGCTGGGGTGCTCCTGGTTGGGTGGCCTTCTTTTCCTTGGGTATTGGCTTTGATCCCTTTTAGACAGGACTGGTTAGGGAGAGGAGGGTCAGGGGAGTGTGGCAGCAAGAGGTGCCACCTCAGCCTCCGTCCTGGGCTGAAGCTGGCTCTATGCTGCTGTGAGACCCTGGACCAGCGACTTCACCCTCTGGGCCGTGGTGACGGTGAAGTGGACAGCCCCACAAAGCTCTTAGGATGGCGCTGGCCTGTGGAAGCACTTGGTAAAGGTGGATTGTCGTTGCCGTTTCCCAGGGGCTCCACTGCTAGCAATGATGGAGGGAGTGGCCAGGGTAAGTGGCAGTGGTCCCGCAGCTAGGGGCTTTCAGTGCCAAGCCAGAGGAAGGAAGGACAGGGGCCTGTCTGAGCAGCACCAGGCTGGACCCTTGCATGACAGCCCCCTCTGAATTTTAATTGAAATTTCACAAAACCTAAAAATAGCCACCGTGGTCATGTATCAGGGACAGTCCAATTGCACAGAGGGGACGTGCACCATGCCCACCACCCACCTCCTCACCTTCCCAAGCTGAAACCCTGTCCCTGTTCAACGTAAACTGCTGGCCCCACCAGCCCCTGGAGACAATTGCCCACCACACACCCCACCTTTTTTTGTACCAGAGATTGAACCCGGGGGTGCTTTACCACCGAGCCACATCCCCAGCCTCCCTTTTTATTTTATTTTTCATTTTGAGACAGAGTCTTGCTAAATTGCTCAGGGCCTCACTAGGTTGCTGAAGCTGGCTTTGAACTCATGATCCTCCTGCCTCAGCCTCCTGAGCCGCTGGGACCACGGATGTGAGCCACCCACCTTCTGGCAAGACTAGGACCATGGCAGGGGCCTCGTTTAAGTGGAGTCATGTCGAACTTGTCTGTGCTTCCACTGGGCTACTGTGACTCCGCTTCTGTGAACACAGAAGACCCTACTTCACTTCTTTTAGGTGAACCTCCAAAGTGCAGTTGCGGGTCCACAGTCTCCCCACTTTCCTCAAACGCAGAACACACAGCTGTGCAGGGGCTTGGAGGCTCTCCCGGGAGCCTGGCCTCACACCTCCGACCCGAGCCTGCTGGTTGCTGGACCCGTGCCCCCCTGCGCCAGCTCTCTGTGCCCATTCACTCTCGGTCTTCCAGAAGGTTCTCTGGGATAGGTGGGCCTTGACAGACACACCAGAGGGTGTTCCTGCCATTCTGAACTGTACTGACTCACACTTCTGACACCAAATACACGGATCTCTCCCCATACTGGCCAGTTCTCCACCTCTCGGGACTCCAGCTGGGTGTCCCACAGTTCCCCTTAATTCTGACGCCAACTCCCTAGAGTCACTGCAGACCTCACCATCAGGGGCTCTGTCCTGTAACAAGAGGAATCTTCACTTTAGATGCCTGGGGACTAACGTCCCAGATCGTCACTGGGCTGGAAGTCGAGGGCTCCCACAGCCCCGTCCTCAGGTTGCACAGGTTGCTGGACTGGCCACAGGACTCAGGGAAGAGCTGTGCTCGCTGCCACCACTAGGTTACACAGAATCCCATGGAGGAACCACTGAGGTGCAGATGCCCTCCTCTGCATCTGGGTGTGTCCACAGCCCTGGCGCCTCTGCGCCTGTCTTGTAGGGTTCCAGGGGGCGCCATGACAAAGCATGACCAGGTGAATCGTGGGCCTTGGTGAGCAGCTTGGTCTCCATCCCCTCACCCACCACCCCCAGCCACTGAGTTGGTCACTTCCGGCTGGAACCTCTAACACCTTCCAGGTCAGTCCCTCTACTCCTGAGCAGCCTCCTGCTGACCCGAGGGGCAAGTGGTCATGTTGTGGGAAGGAGCAGGAAGAAAAGGCTGTGTGTAAAGCAGCTGTCTCCGGGCTCCTCGTGGCGGTGCCACTCCTGCACTCCCGGGCCCTGCCCGCGCTGGTTGATCAGCTTCTGTAGCCTCTGAAGGCCACCTATGCCCTCCCACAGCCTCCTCTTCTGCCAAGTCAACCTCAGGGAGTTTGAAGCTGCTGAGCTGTGATCTGCTTGGGTGGGGGCCACAGCCGGGGGCGTGGGCGGGTCAGAAGCTGAGGACAAATGAAGGCTGCTGCAGGAAGAGTGTTGGGGATGCTACTGGAACTTCCACCTGAAGGCCAGGTAGCCTAATGGTCAGGGGCACAGCTTTTCCCTTCCCCTAGCCTGGATTTGGATCCTAACGCCTCGATTCTGGCTGTGGGCCCACGATAGTGCACAGGGAGCTGAGAAGCCCGAGAGGATTTGCAAAACGCCCGCACAGTGTTGCACCCAGGAGCCACTCAGCTCACCCCGGTCATGCCCCTGACAAGGTGCACGCGACTCTCCAGCCACAGCAGGCAGCCCTGTGCTCCATCTCCTCCATGCCACCTGCTCAGCCCTCTGTCCGGGACGCCCTCTCCACACGACCACGGTGGGCCCTGGAGTCTTCAGCCTCCAGGTTTCCTGCGGTCGGGATCTTGGCTTCTCTTGATTGTTTTTAAAGTGTTTTGCTGCTGGGAAGCCTCAAGCCGCTCCTCGGAGGGACATAAAGACAGGCAATAACTTGGCTATTAGGAGGCCTCACATGGTGTTTCCATCGGGCCCTGGCATTCCGGGAGGCAGCCCTGGAGACCCTTCCCTCTGGGCTGAGGGAATGTGCCCCCAGGGGAGGGGCGGGCAGGCCAGTCCTGGGAGGGACACAGAAAGGATGGGAGGCAAGGGAGAGGTGACAGGCAAGGGAGAGGTGACGTTGAGAAGAACTTGCTCACACCCTCCCTCCTCCACCACTGCTGGACACAGGCCCGGGACGGGATGTCCAGGTTAGGCTCCACGGCCAAGGGAAAGAGCCCTACCTTCGCTCAAGTCCTGGGCCTGCCCGCTGGTGGGCCCTCGGACAACTGCCCTGATCTCTGAGCCTCAGTATGCTGCGTACGGAGTAGAGACTGTGCTGGTCCCGTCTCAGGAGCTGGACTCAGTCCCTGCCACAGGGGTCTCAGGCACGCGGCCCTCAGCCTCACCCTGCTTGGATTGTTCCACACAAACAGCTGGAGGGAGGTGCATCCCTGCAGAGCTCAGTGCTCAGCACACCTGTGCCCTGGAGGCCCTCGTTCCCTCACCCCAACACAGAGGGACCCCTGGCCCACCTGGTGTCTGACCTCACGTTAGGGCAGAAATGGGAAGGAACCCCTGACCTGGCTGCAAACTCCTGAGGGTTTAACTTCCTGCCAGGAGGGAGACCTACAGCTCTGCAGGGGCAGGGATGGGGAGGCAGGCAGCTGGGCAGCTGGGCAGCTACAGTGGGGTGTGCCTGGGAACTGGCAGCAAGCTGCGGTTCATTAGGACCAGCAGACTTTGACCTGAGTGGCCCCAGGCCAGTTCTTCTACACTGTCCACCAGTCCTGGGCCTCTGTCCCCCCCTTTTTTTTGGTACCGGGGATTGAACTCAGGGGCACTTGACCACTGAGCCATATCCCCAGCCCTACTTTGTGTTTTATGTAGAGACAGGGTCTCACTGAGTTGCTTAGCGCCTCGCCATTGCTGAGGCTGGCTTTGAACTCGCGATTCTCCTATCTCAGCCTCCCAAAGTGCTGGGATTACAGGTGTGCACCACTGTGCCTGGTTTGTTTTCCCTTCTTTAAAAGACCTACAGGTGGGGCTGGGTGGTGGCTCAGTGGTAGAGCGCTTGCCTAGCATGTGTGAGGCACTGGGTTTGATTCTTAGCACCACATATAATAAATAAAATAAAGGTCCTTTGACAACCAAGTTTTTTAAAAAGGTAAAAAATACATTAAAAAAGAAGGCCTACAGGCACATTTTCATTACATTTTAAATAACATTAAAAAAAAAAAAACAACGGAAAACACAAGTTGGGCCTGGTGGCGTACACTTGTAATCCCAGTGACCCAGGAGTCTGAGGCAAGTGCATTGAAAGTTTGATGCCAGCCTGGGCGTCTTAACAAGACCCTGTCTCAAAAAATAGAATTTAAACCAGCACTTAGGGAGGCTGAGACAGGAGGATCGCGAGTTCAAAGCCAGCCTCAGCAACGGCGACACACTAAGCAACTCAGTGAGACCCTGTCTCTACATAAAACACAAAATAGGGCTGGGGATGTGGCTCAGTGGTCGAGTGCCCCTGGGTTCAGTACCATAAAACAAAACAGAAAACACACCCGTGTTAAACAGTTGAAACCATACAGATGTTCACTGAGGCCCCTCAGTTGTGACCTGTGGCCCCAAGGCACTCCAGGGCACAGGTGGGATTTGTGGGCAGCAGGGACAGACGATAGCTCAGGTGATTGTGAGGAGCAGGGAGGGGGAGTTGCTGGGAGCCGTGCTGGCCTGGCACCTCACATTCCAGACTCAGGCCCAGGCTGGGGGTTGTTTCCCCTGTGCTGGGTTTGCTTCAGCTGTTGTGTGCTGTTCAGGCACAGAGCAGGGAGAAGCAGGACTTGGGGGGCAACCCTGAAGTCCCCAGAACAGGACAAGTGCCTCTCCCTCCGTGGGTAGTTCTGAGACAAAGGGGGCTCTGACCCTCCTTCCCACTCCTGCTTTTCCCTGGAGTCAGGAACCCCCGAGGCTGTGGCTGTCAGAGGATCTGAGTTGCAAGAGCCTAGAACACAGGCTAGAGCCAGGCTGACCTGGCCACCTTCCCTGAGGCAGTGAGGATGCTTGGTTCCCTTCTCAGCAGCACATCTAATTGGGTTTTACACGGGCCTCTGGTGCTGGACTCCATGTCCCGGCCCCCTCCCCTCCCCGTGTCCGCCCCAGGGTCCGTCCCCTCCAGAGCCTGCACCTCCTTCCCTCCCATCCCCACCAGCTGCCCAGTCCCACCAGCAAGGACAGGCAGGCGGGGAGGAGCCGGGTACCTTGCGAGCCCATGCTCCTCAAGGACGATCTGAGGCACAGCTCCCCATAAGTCCCACCTCAGGAAAAAGAAGGGGCACCCAAGATAATAAGGAGGCTCTGGGTGGCACCCTGGACAGCTGAGCCATTGCCTCCATGAGCACTGACCCGGACAGAAGCCTCCTCTCTGATTCTTGTCCTTGGTGTGAGTGAGGAGGAGGGTCTCCAGGGCAGAGAAGACAGACATGCAGGCAGAATATCTGCTATGATCTCTCTCTCTCTCTTTTTCTCTTTTTTCTTTTTTTAATATATGTATCAGGGGCACTTAACCACTGAGCCACATCCCCGTCCCTTTTTATATTTTATTCAGAGACAAGATCTGGCTGAGTGGCTTGGGGCCTCCGTAAGTTGCTGAGGCTAGCCTTGAACTCAGGATCCTCCTGCCTCAGCCTCCTAAGCTGCTGGGATTACAGGCATGTGGCACCATGCCTGGCTCTTCTATGAACTTTAACCCCTCTAGGAGGCATGTGCTATTGGGGTCCCCATTTGTAGTCAAGAACACTGAGCCTGGGAGTGGCTAAGGGTGGTCCTGGGTCCCAGAGCTGTTTGGATGTGCCCAAACCCGTACTTGATCTACCTGCCCCAGGTGACCAGATGGTCAGGGGGAGCAGGAGGTGTCCCAGCCTTTTCCCTCAGTGGTCATCACCCTTGTGCGTTTGCTGGCCACCCGCCGCCATGCCCTTGGCTCAGTGGGCAGTGGAGTGTGCTCCTGTTTGGCTTCTGACGGTCTCAGCTTATTTTTCAAGACCATGTCAGTGGAGACCTGCCAGGGGAGCAGACGCCTGTCTTCTACAGGAATGGCTCAGGGCTCCGCAGGTTGAAGGGCTGTGTCTGCATGATTCCTACATGGCTGGTGCCCATCTCTGTGGAATAGGGAGGCCGGGAAGCCTTGGCAGGGGTGCAGACGACTTTGTCTTAAAAACAAGGCCAAAGCTTTTTTTACTCGCCTCTCACAGGCAGCGTGACCCGACCCGACTGTGGAGGTTTGGCTGAAACCAGGTGGTGACATCAGGGCAGCTCCCACCCCTCCTGCCTGGAATCCCCCCCACCCCAGGCCCTTGGTCTCTGATTTCAGGTTCTCCCCTGCTGTTTCACATCTCCTGTGAGCAGACAAGCGTGAAGCCTGCCCTCTGAGGCTGCATGAATAATAGAACTGAAATCATCCCTAGTTAAAAATAGATATTCTTCTTAATAAATATTTTACATACTGTCTTTAGGATATACAGATTCCCCAACTGAAGGGTTCAAGCAAACCCGGTTATTGAGCCCAAGCGAAGTGGGAAAGGCTTAGCCCAGGCTCTGCCGGCCTGTTCCCGTGGCCGCAGCTCTCGGCTCAGATCCGCCCACACAGCAGGGATGGCTGAGGCAGACCACGCACACCCCAGAACAGCAGAACCTGTAGCCAGGAGCAGCATGGAAATTCTTGGGCGTTTTAGTCACCTGTGAATTTTATGCAGGCAGATCAATTATAAAATGCCCTTGGCTAGTGAGGCTTGGAGTTCAGAAAAGCCCAAAGCAGGTGCTTGGGTTTCTGCTAAGTAGCAAGCCTCCTCCAGGAGCAGAGGGAGAGCTGGTGTCTGGGGCCTCAGTGGGCAGGGAGAGAAAACTGGGTGGGAGGCAGAGGCAGCGGGCGTTTAAAGCACTGGCCCATTTCAGAAAACTTTGCAGACACAGAACAATCTTGAAGGTCTGTGTTAATGAGGACATGGCATGATCTGGAAACGTCAAATGAATCTGAATAATCTGCAGAAGCAGCTTGAAGCTCTGAGCCCACCTCCTCCCGCCATGAGCCTCCCCTAGAGGGCAGGGGCTGGCAGGAAACGCTGGGGGCTTCCCAGCAAGCAGACCACTTCCAGATGACTCCCTTTGTAGCTGGAAGGGCTGGGAACTGGGTGCTGGGGGCGGGGTAGAGTGTGCTGGGCCAGAACAGAGGGCTACCTGGGCCTCCAGGGCCCATGTCCCAGGCTGGTCCTGCTGCCTGGAGCTACATCCCCACTTTTTAGTCAGCTTTTTCACTGGTGTGACTAAAAGGACCCAACCAGAACAGCAGTAGAGGAGGAAAAGTTTATTTCAGGGCTCACGGTTTCAGAGGTCTCAGTCTGTAGACAGCAGGCTCTTCCATTCCTCAGGGCTCGAGATGAGGCAGGATGTGGTGGTGGAAGAGAGTGGCAGAGGGAAGCAGCTCACGTGAGGATCAGAAAGCAGAGAGAGACTCCACGCTCCAGATACAAAATATATACCCCAGAGCCACGCCCCCAAGGAACAACTCCCTGCAGCCACACCCCACCTGCCTCCAGTCACCACTCAGCTAATCCCATCAGGATTAATTAGCTGATTCGTTAAGGCTATAACCCAATCATTTCTCCTCCAAACATTCTTGTGTCGTCTCACATGTGAGCTTCTGGGGGACACCACATCTAACCCATAACACCCACACCCCAGCTGGTGGGCCTATGTGGCTTCTTTGGAATGAACACAGAAGCCCCTCTCTGTAAGGACCTGCTCCGAGAGGCCACTGTCTCCCTCTGTGTTCAGCAAACCTTGAGGATATGTAGGTTTAGAACCCAGCACCTTGGGCGGCGGCGTGCAGGGTTGCAGATTTGTCTCTTCTCCAGGCTTCGAGCTGGCCTGGTGGATGCTGTCACATGGATGGGTGGAGAGTGGGTGGGTGTGCAGTCACTTGGGTGGATTCTCAGGTGGATGCTCAGATGGGACAGGTGTGTTGTTGGGCTGCAGAGGTGGAATCGGTCACAGAATGCACTGGGAGCTGTTACCATCATGTCAGGGCTGCTCAGGTAGGGCGTGACCTGATTAATCTCACCTCTCCTGCTGTTTCTACCCCAGCTCCTAAATACCTGACCCTGAAAAGACAGGGCTTAGGAGCCAGGAAGGAGAGGGATGGTCCCAGACTCATGGTTGATGGACGGTGGGAGGCCACAGAGGAGAGGCCAGGCCTTGACCACATGCTCCAGAGGCTTTGAGGATGACTGCTGTGCTGCTGTCAGTAAGCTGGGAACCATGTGGGACATCACGGGGTCTCGTGTGGTCCCTCTAATGAAGCTGATGCTCACGTGTTAGACCCAGAGCTCAGTCTGCTCCTGGGTCCACTCAGCACCCACTCTGGCTCACAGGCTTGAGCTTGGTGGGGAAAACAAGAAAAGGATAAGAAATAAATGTGAAATAAAAAAACAAAAATGTGGGGCTGGCTGGGGTGGTGGCTCAGTGGGGGAGCGCTTGCCTCACATGTGGGACGCCCTGGGCTCGATCCTCAGGACCACATAAAAATAAATAAATAAAATGAACGTACTGTGTCCATCTACAACTAAAATATATTTAAAAAAAAAAAAAAATAGGGAAGCCAGGCGCAGTGGTGCAAGCCTGTAATCCCAGCACTTAGGGAGGCTGAGACAGGAGAATTGCAAGTTCAAAGCCAGCCTCAGCAAGGGTGAGGCGCTAAGCAACTCAGTGAGACCCTGTCTCTACATAAAACACAAAATAGGGCTGGGGAGGTGGCTCAGTGGTTGAGTGCCCCTGAGTTCAATCCCCAGTACCAAAAAATAAATAAATAAATAATAAAAATAAAAATAAAAAATAGGGGAAAAAAGAAACAAAAGTGTAGACATCAGTCACTGCAATAGAAGGGATATTTTAAAAATCCATGCCACCCTATCTGTACTTGTTTTAGTTTATTTTGGACCAGATAAGGGGAAAATTACGAAATGTTTTCATTTCTCTGTGGTTGCACATACTCTTAAAATATTAAACTATTGCTTAATAATTGATTAAAACTAATCTCAGTGGGAGCCAATCACCCATTTGGCAGATCTCGTTAAACTTTTAGGGGCTTTTAGCTCCCCCTGGCTCCTAACCTTTCCATTGTCTGATTCATTCAGGGATCAGCAGACGTCCTGCCTCTATGGGTTTGTGATGTGGAGCTGTTGGCTGGCTACATGGAACTGGATTCAGAGAAAGGAAACTTCCAGGGACAGTGTGTTTGAAGGAGTCGTGGGGAGAGGAAGGTCGGTCCACAATTGGACCTTGGTGTCTAAGACCTGGGATGGGACTCGGAATAGCCTGTGGCCTTCAGACCCACTCAGCTTGTCTGAGTCTGTCCACACGATGACGTTCTCCCTGCCTCCCCACTTTTTTCAGGATCACTGAAGTCATTAAGCAAAGTGGATTAGAATACAGGGTCGGGCATCAGAGGTTCAAAACTTGCCAGCTAGTTCCTTCTTGTATGGCTTGAGCAAAGGTCGTTATCCTCTCCCTGCCTCAGTTTCCTCATTTGTAGAACACGGAGAGCAACAGATGCCCTCTCCTGTGCAGGTCTGGTACACTCGTGCATATGGTGCTCAGTGTCGGCCAGGGCTGGTCAGGGCTTCACATGCATTCACTGTGCTTATTAAGAGCTCAAAGGATTTAAAAACAACTTAGGGGCTGGGATGTGTCTCAGTGGTGGAGTTCATGCCCAGTGTTCACGGGGCCCTGGGTTCTATCAGAAGCACCACCACCAAACCAAACCTGTTCAGGATTTTAGGGTTTTTAGGATAAAGGTTATGTGAACAACTGAGGTCTCCAGCACTAAGCAGTCTCCAAGAATGCTTGTACACCTCCTTTCTCAGCAGGACTATGCCTGATAGCTAAAAGGCGGAAGCAACCCAAACGTCCATTGACAGATGAATAGATAAACACAAGCCATCTATCCAGGACTAGGGTGAAGCTCAGGGGTAAAGCACTTGCCTAGCAAGAGGCCTTGGGTTCTATCCCAGGACTGGGAAGAAAAAGTGGCTCATCTATATAATGGAATATTACTCAGCCTTAAAAAAGGAGGAATGGTGCCTGTGATTCCAGTTACTTGGGATGACAAGTTCAAGGCCAGCCTGGGCAACTCAGTGAGACTGTCTCAAAATAAAAAAGGGGGGCTGGGGTTGTGGCTTGGTGGTAGAGCGCTTGCCTAGCATGTGTGAGGCACTGGGTTCAATTCTCAGCACCACATATAAATAAACAAAATAAAGGTCTATCAACAACTAAAACAAAATTAAAAAATAAATAAGAGGCTGGGGTTGTGGCTCAGTGGCAGAGCACTTGCCTAGCATGTGCGAGGCCCTGGGTTTGATTCTCAGCACCATATATAAATAAATGAATAAAATAAAGGTCTATCAACAACTAAAAAATAAATAAATAAATAAAAAAGGGCTGGGGACATAGCTTAGCAGTAGAATGTGCCTGGGTTCAATCTCCAGCACCAAAAATAAAAATAAGTGATTGGCTGGAGATGCAGCTCAGTGGCAGAGCACCTAGGTTCAATCCCCAGTATCACAGGGGGAAAAAGAAATTTTCTGTTGACTCTCTACAGTGGTTAATGAGGACTTGTTCAGTTTATATCTCTATTTTTAGTTCCTCCACGGGTGACTTTCTAACTGGGACCTCTGTCCTGGGTCTGGCCTCCAGTGTCACCATAAGCCACATCTCTGCTCACCGCCTGGGGACAGGGCCTTAACCCTAACCCTCCTATCACCTCTTCATTGCTATGTCAAGGCAGGTCCTTTCTTCCTGCTCTCAGAGCAATGGTCCTGCTTTGTAGCCCTGTCCCTGGAGCGTCCTTCTGTCTGGCGGTGTGCGGGGTGCTGTTTGTGGCTGAGCCAGGCCCAGGCTGAGTCTCACTCAGAGGGAGGCTTTGCAGACCCTCCACTGGTGGTCACGATCACTTGTCCTTCTCTGTGTGAACCTTGCCCTCCTGGGCTGCTTGTTCATACCCAGCCTTTTGTCCAATCCTGGTGAGTCTTGTGAGACTAGCAAGGCTAACGGGGTGGGTGTGAGGTGGGGCCTGGGCACCGGAGGCTCCAGGGCAGCGGGTAGAGGCCTGGATGCCAGGATCACAGTGGCTCGCTGGGGATTCCCATCACCCAGGCTTCAGTACCTTCATTTCCAGGAGGGGAGGTTGGTCCACACCCACAAGGAAGTTAATGGCCAGAACTCAAATGCTCCGGGTCAAGGACCCAGGCCTGTCCGCGGGGCCTTGGCCACTGCTCTAGGCTGTTCTCTGAGGGGCCTGCAGCCCCTTTGTGTCTGAGACCCTGTCTGTGCTCACTGCACTCCAGTCCCAGACCTGCCGCAAGCAGCTCAAGCGCTCTCTCGCTCTCTCAGAGCCAAGGTGGCTCCCTCCAGGTGACCAGGGCAGGAACCATGATCTTCTCTGCAGAGGTAGGCAAACTAGGGCACCCAAAGTTAATTACTGGCCCTAGAGCCCACGGTCAGAAACAGGCCAGGTGCAGTGGCGCACACCTGCAGCCCCAGCTGCCTGGGAGGCTGAAGCAAGAGGATGGCTTGAGTGCAGGGGTTCAAGGCCAGCCTGGACAACATAGCAAGACCCTGTTTCAAAACCACAGCTAAAGATTTTAAGCATAGAGAAAAGTTCATCTAAATCTGGAAGATTATGGGCAACTTTTTTCCTGTCTACATTTTTCTAAAATATTTATTTTTTAGTTGTAGGTGGACACAATAGCTTTATTTTATTTTTATGTGGTGCTGAGGATCGAACCCAGTGCCTCCTGCGTGCTAGGCGAGCACGCTGCCACTACGCCATGACCCCAGCCCCTCCTGTCTACATTTTTTATTCTGAACACTCCAAACCTTCTGTGATGAGCAGGGGACAGATTGTAGATTCCTTGCTGTCAGGTGCCACCCTCGGGTCGCAACAGCAGCACAGTGCCGGGTCAATTATTATTATTATTTTTTGTACTGGGGATTGAACCCAGAGGCACTCTACCACTGACTCATATCCCAAATCCTTTATCTATCTGTTTATTTAATTTTGAGGCAGGATCTCACTCAGTTGCCTGGGTTGGCCTGAACTTGCGATCCTCCCGCCTCAGCCTCCTGAATCGCTGGGATTGCAGGAGCACCATTGCACACACCCTCCTCGTTCTACAGATGAATAAGGGAATGTGGAGCTAACAGTGGAAAACCCAACACAAACGCAAAGCTTTAACTTTCCCTAGCGTCCAGGTTGGAGCCACCCAGGAGAGCCAGGCTCTACAGACAGGAGGGCTGGTCTGAGTAGCTGACCTCAGGGGCTCTTGACCCAGGTCTGCCGCCAGCAGATTTGCCCTTGGTCTGATTGCCTGACATCTCCCAGGAAGAGTCACAGCGAACTCCACCTGCACCAGCTGCACCTGAGCTTCTCAGAAAGACCGTGCCCTGAGGCTTTGCTTTGCCAGCAAACACAGGCAAAACCCCCTCTATGGGGCCTTCACAGCCCACACTATGATCCCAGTGACTTGGAATGACAAGTTCTTGTTTCTTCTTGCCCCAAACAATGAAGTTTTGCTGATTAAGAGGAGATGTGAACCGCCCCGTGCCTGGGGGCAGCTAGCATCTGGGAGGCCCGGGGCAGGAGGGCAGGCGCAATGACCAGTTTGGTCAGGAATGCGGTGGTCACTCAGTCCAGAAGGGCTAGGCCCTTTCTCCCATGCTGCTGTTCAGTGTCAAATCACAGAATTTTAATGCAAGGTGGCCTTCCCTCCATCCTGTCCCTTCATTTTAGAGACAGAAAGCAACAGTCCTGGGAGGGACAAGTCCAGCCACTCCATGGCTCTCTGGAGGACCCTGGTGGCTTGTCAGGCAGGGTGGCTGCATTAGTCAGCATGCTCCAGAGAGACGGACTGAAACAACAGCGTGCCTGCTCACACAGAGTCATCTCCTTAAAAAAAAACACCTGGTCATGAGAGCGGGCGAGTCTGGAATCTGCAGGGCAGATCTGCAGAATTGGAAGTTTCGGTCTTGAGACCAAAGGCCTTTGCCTGATTGGATGAGGCCCACCCCCATGGAAGAAGGTGATCATTTTACTCCGTCTACCAACTTAGATGTTAAATTCATCTAAAAACACCTTTAGGTAAATTTCTAGATTGTTCTTTGACCAAACAACTGAGCACCATATCGTGGCCAAGTTGACACACAAAATAAACCATCACAGTAGTGCTGTCTGTTCCTTCTGGGACATTTGGTACCCCCAGCCCCTCCTTATTCAGTACCAGTAGTGTCCCATGAAATACAGCCAAAGCCAAGCTGTCATCCCACTTCTGCATGACTTCTGGGGGCTCAGGGCTCTCCTGAGTGAAAGGCCTTTTCTCGTTTGTGAAGGGGCTGGAAAGCCTGGAGTCCACCCAGGACCCTGCACTCTGCCTGGCTTCTCTGCTCAGCTGAGGGTTGAACATCTGAACCTGAGGGGACGGCTGCTCCCCATGTCCTCTAGAGAACAGAGGGCCCTGGACTGGGTATGAGGCTCAGTGGCAGAGCAATTGCCTGGCATGCAGGAGGCCCTGGGTTCAACAGAGAGAGAGAGAGAGAGAGAGAGAGAGAGAGGGTGTGTGTGCAGAGGGTCCTGAACCCTCAGGGGGGCCTTGTAGGACTTCCCAAGGCTCCTCTGGGTCTAACTTTCCTGATGCTCAGCCAGTAGGTCCCTAGCTCTGCCTGCCTTTGATGAACAGCCACAATAATGGGTTTGGAAACTGGCCCAGAAATCAGAGATTTCTGTAATAATTAGAGATCATTTGGGGTCCAGCTCCTGAGAGCCGTAGGAGGCTGAGAGAGAACTGTCTCCCTGCATTCCCAACGTGTGCAACTGTGGTATTAGGAGTCTGAATGCCGCTGAGTCCCTGCTGACCCCTGGTTCCTGTCCTTTCTAAAGGGTGATGTATGCGACTCAGCCTCAGGGCTGATGATGTGGGGATCTGTTTTTTAACCCCTGATATTTACCCACTTTGGTCAGTTCGCCAATCCCCAGTCTCAGATTTGCTAAAGTAAATGCTATGCCCTTTTCATAGAGCTGTCATGCATTAAAAGCTGCCACTGTGTCCCCAGCTCCTGTCCCCCAGCGAGCCCTGCCGTGGGGCCTGTTGGCACGTGGGGCCAGCCTGTGCTTGTGTGACAGTCCGCCCCCTTCCTTCCCGATCCCGAGCCCCATCCCAGGTGGGGCTGGCTCTGTGCCAGGTGGACGTGCTAGAGCAGCAACACTCTGCCTCAGGTGTGGGCAGCTGGGGTCCGGCTGGCTGATGCCCAGGGTGGGAAGGAAAGGGGCACAGAGGCCTGTGAGCCCCGATTCCTGCTCCTCCCTCCAGCGGGCCCACCCTTACCACCTCCTGGCCCTCCTCCAAAGGGAGAGGAGGCACAGAAACAGGGGAGAGGACCCCTGGGGCTTGTGCCCCATGTCACCAAGTGCCGATCCAGGATGAGGGTCCAGAGCTCAGGGGCAGTCCCTGAACTCTGTGGCTCCTAGGAGGCCTGTAGAAGAAGGCCTGCAACGTTCGCCTCCTGTCCATGGGGGGATGGCTGTTGAACCCACGACGCAAAGAAAGGACCACCGACTCCAACTTTAAATCAAATTCAGCAAGCTTATATCGTGCACACAAATTAGCTGCATGGCGGCTGTCCCCTTCAAATAGTGAGGGCAGCCTCTTTGTCCAGGAGCAGGGAGGTTTTTATAACAGAGAATTATAAAGGTAGGAATCTTAGGAGTTTACAGCTGACAGGGTTCTGGCAAGTGCAATACAGAGGCAGAGAGCAAACCAATGGTGTACATGCTGAACATCTTTACACAAGGCAGTAAACAGGTCCCAGCATGGCAGCGCCGCTCAGATTTTAAGGAGGGCAGTTGCCTAATCAAAGCCAAACATGGTCCAAGCAAATAAAACAAAATAAAACAAAAACCCTTCATGACCTCTTGTCAAAATAGTTTCCGGTCTTAGGATAGGATTAGGGGGCTGGGCTGTGGCTCAGTGGTAGAGCGCTTGCCTAGCATGCGTGAAGCACTGGGTTCGATCCTCAGCACCACATATAAATAATAAATGAATAAAATAAAGATCCGTCAACAACTAAAAAAATATTAAAAAAAAAAAGATAGGATTAGTTTGGGTTCATCAATGGCCTCTGCAACAGAGCCTCTGCTGTTCTGAATCCCACCTCTGAACAGCCCAGAAAGTGCCCTTCCTTCTAGAGAATCCGTGAAGAGACTTTGTGAATCAACCAGCTCTCTTAAAAGCGTTCTGTGAGTTAGAAGGAAGAGAACACTTTCTTTTGAAATGACTCCTTTCACTGGTATAATTCTGGTGTATTCTTTCTCTGGTATATTATTTCACTGGTATAACAGAATTTTATTTATATCATCTAATTTTATTCTCACAACAATCTCATGAGTAGAAAAAGAACTAGACCACCCCATTTAACAAAAGTGGTGACAAAACGCACGTGAAGGGACCTGGGAATGGATTTCTGCTTCTTGGCCAGAGACTCATTTACTCATTATCCTGTGCATCTATTCATCTGCATCCATCCACCTACCCATCTATCCATCCACCCATCCATCCATCTACCCATCTACCTCTCCACCCATCCATCCATCCACCCATCCATCCATCTACCCATCTACCTCTCCACCCATCCATCCATCTACCTCTCCACCCCATCCACCCACCCATCCATCTACCCATCTACCTCTCCACCCATCCACCCATCTACCCATCTACCTCTCCACCCATCTGCCCATTTAGCCATCTACACTTTCACCTCTCCACCCATCCATCCATTGACTCATCCATCCACCCATTAGCCCTCTGCCCCACGCATCTAGCCATTCATCCATTCACCCATTTATCCATCCGCCCATTCAGCCATCCACCTTTCCATTCATCCACCCATCCAGACATTCACCTCTGCACTGATCCACTCATTCACTCATCCACATGTCCATCCATCCCCAACCCCCATCCCCACCCACCCATCCTACATGCATCTGCCAGGCCCATGGCTAAGCACTGGAGGACAGAGGGAACCTTGATTTTCAAAGAAATCCCAGCCCAGGGGGTTGTTTGGCCCCTGTGTGTCATGGGGGCAGCTCGTTTTCTCCTCAGAAACTCACCATCATCTCCTTCCCCCAATAGCAGCTGGGGTACGGGCGAAGGCCAGGGCATCTGTAACAAACACCTGCGGCTGTTTTGGGGCATTGGTGTGACTGCAGGTGACAAGACTCAGAGAAGGTTGCCACCCCAGGAGCCCCAGGAGCCCCAGGGTCCCATGCTGAGTGCTGAGCCCTGTTGGATGTGGCCCCAGCCTCCAGGAAGGCCTGTAAGAGGATTTCTGCCTCTCTCAGCACTGAGAGGCAGCAGATCCTCCCTGGATGGAATAAAGATCTGAATGTCACAAGGGCTTCTGATTTACAGCCTGTTTGTGTGTCCTCCACGGCTGGGCAGACTCAGAGGGAAGTCCTTGGGCAGCCATGCCAGGAGAACTTGATATTTTAAAGCAAGAGGAGAACATTGTGACAATACAAGATGGTGGCACAAAGGATGAGCCTCGGCAGTGCCCAGTGGCTTGGGGCCAGCAAGGAGTGACAGCCCTTTGCCTTGCAGATCCACACACTCAGACCTTTGGACTAAGGCTGCAGGGATCTAAATCACAAAAAACCAACTCATGAGAGACTCGACAATAAACCCAAATGGCCATGTGCTTCTACCCAGTGGAAAGGAGATCCGAAGATCCCCAGCCAGGCAATCTCTGGCCTGCAGTGGGTCACCCCTCCTGGAGCCGAGTCCAGAACAAGGACCCTTCACAGGCACTACCTGTGTGAGCCTCTTACAGAAGGCTCTGGAGAGACTGTTGCTGAGGCTCGCTGTCAGGGCGGAACTGGACTGGAGCTCAGGTCCAGCACTCCTTCCCAGCAGTCCTCTCTCTCCAGGGGGCCAGTGGCCCACCATAGCCTTGCCACTCAGGGCCCAAACTTAGCTGGAAGACCCTAGAAGCAATGAGACCGTCTGTCCTCTGGGGAGCAAATTAGAGGCCAGAACTGAGACGGTGTGCCAGCAGCGCACACTTGTGATTCCTGGATACACCAGAAGCAAATAGAGCAGATGGACAGATTTCTGCATTTGAACAGCCAGGGGGAGGCAGGGCTGAGGCTCGGCAGTGAAAGTGGAGTAGGAGCCGGGGGAGCAGTGTTCTCGTGGCATCTACAGCAGCCAGAGGAGCTCAGGCTCGGGGGACGCTCCTGCTTGAAGGGCAGAGTGGTGGAGCCGCAGTGTGGCCCTAACGCACTTGTGCACCGCATTGCGTGGTGGAGGGTGGGAGGGGGTGAGGCAGTAATGGGGACAGAGATTGAGGAGCCTGCCGGAGAGGCTAGTGAAGACTGCAGGTGGAGATCCGGGGACAGAACTGAGTCTTGCCGGCTTAGAAACAGGTGCACGGCTCTGGAGCTAACGGTCCCCAAATTTAGTGACTCAAGACAACTTTTTTTTCCCCTTTGGTACCAAGGATTAAACTCAGGGGCACTCGACCACTGAACCACATCCCCAGCCCTATTTTGTGTTTTATGTAGAGACAGGGTCTCACTGAGTTGCTTAGCGCCTCACATTGCTGAGGCTGGCTTTGAACTCACGATTCTCCTGTCTCAGCCTCCCAAAGTGCTGGCATTACAGGCCTGCGCCACCGCGCTTGGCTCAAGACAACTTTACTTGTCATCTCACCATTTCAGTCGGTCAGAATCTCAGCGTGACACGGGTCCTTCTGGCCACGAGCCCTCCACGAGGCAGTGTGATCCCAGGGCTCTCCGGGCGAGGCTCTTCCTCCAAGTGCGTGTGCATGGCTGCTGACAGGCCCCTGCTTCTCCAGGCTCTGGGCCACAGGCAGGCGCACAGAGCACCAGGCTGGAGGCTGGTCCCAGGCCAGGCCGTCTGATGGGAAACCTGCAGACAGAGGCAGGAACGCTGCCTTCCCTTCAGGACGCCCTCCAGCCCACCTTCCTGGTCCTTCTCCACCATCTTTGCTCACTTGGTTTCCCTGGTTGTTCCCACCTTCTTCTTCCCCGTGAAAAATCCTACCTGCTCAAGTTCCCGCCTTGCAGCTGACCCCAGGCTCCCGTCACTGAGCACGTGCGGTAGCAGGCTGCTCTTTGCAGGTTGGCCTCTAGCAAGGTGCCTTTATCTGGGGAACAGGAGGCCCGGGGCCCTCTCTCTGTCCTCAGTATCTCCCCAGCCTGCCCCAAGGCCTGGGTGTCACCTCCGCTTGCCTCCCTTGTGCTGAAGCATTGGGGATGCTGGAGACTCCCGCTGCGTGGGACACGGGGGCCCAGCACAGGGAGGTCTTTGGCCACACAAGCCTTAGGGTTAGAGCTGCTTGGTGAGCCGACGGCCCGGTGAGGGCCTCAAGGAGCTGGAACACAGGACAGGGCACTTTTTAAAAACACATATAATAAAATATATGTTACATAAAATTAACATTTTAGTCCCTTTTCTGTGTCCTGTTCTGCAGTATTGAGCATGTTTACACGACTGGGCAAACATCCCCACAACCCACTCCAGAACTCGTCCACCTTCCTGAACCAAGGATATTCCCATTGAACGTGACTCCCGTTTTCCCTCCCCCAACCTCTGGCAACCCCATTCTACTTTCTGTCTCTGTGAATTTGCCGAGTCTAGGGACCTCCTGTAAGAGGAACCCAATCCCTTTGTGTCTGACTTATTTCACTTAGTGTGCCGTCCTCGGGGTCCATGCATGTGGTAGATGTGCCAGAATCCCCCCGCCACACTGCTCTTTCAGTGCCAGGGATGAGCCCGGGGCCTTGTGCATGCGCCCCAGCCCTGCCTGTCTTTCTAAGACTGGATGATATCCTGTCATGTGGATGGGAAGTCTGTGTGTCCAGTCACCCCTGGGTGGACACCTGGGTGGTCGTGCAGAGTGCTGCTGTGGACATCGGTCTGGGACTGGCCACTTTGGGAAGGAGCTGAGAGGGGGGAAGGTGTGAAGGGCACGAAGCCCAGGCCGTGGGAGGGGCGCAGGGCTGTTGCCCCCCCTGCAATGTGGCTTTATTGTCTCTTACTGTGAGGTCCCTCGGGTGCCATGCCCCTCCTGTCCCTGACTTGACTGTTCCTCAGTGCCAGGACCGTGTCTCCCCCTTATCTGGAGCCTCCTTGGCATCCCAAGGCAGGCAGATTTGGGGAGACTCAGGGCTGCATAGCTGGTGCCCCCCAGACCCAGACCCGCTTACTCTTACTCTAGGTTGTTGAGAGCTCAGGCGCGCCAAAAGGTCGCTGTCCACAAATGAAGACTGTCAAGAGAGGGAAGGCCTGCCCTGCAAGGTGGGCACTCCCGCGTGCACCAGCCAGCTGGTCCTGAGTGACGGCCACGTGGAGCTCCCAGAGGCCCCCCGGCCAAGCGTGGCTTGGCCACATTTTGGACGGGCAGATATTGGCACAATAACAGTGGGTCATCAGTGGCTCTGGTTCAAGTCCCGGTTGGTGGGCCCTCTGGGGTGGCTTCCCAGCAGGCAATGGCAGTGATTCAGAGTGGGGGCCCAGCCGGGCAAGTGCATTCTCAAGCTCTGGATTCACTCCCTGCAGATGTCTGTCGGCCGGAGCAGGTCTAAAGGCCAGAGAGGAGTGAACAGGCCTGCATCGAGGGGTCAGGGATGATGTCCTAGCTCTGTGGCAAAAGACACAAGTCACAGCCAGGCACAATGGTGCACACCTGTCATCCCAGCACTTAGGGAGGCTGAGACAGGAGGATCGCGAGTTCAAAGCCAGCCTCAGCAATGGCGAGGCGCTAAGCAACTCAGTGAGACCCTGTCTCTACATAAAACACAGAATAGGGCTGGGGAGGTGGCTCAGTGGTCGAGTGCTCCTGAGTTCAATCCCCGGTACCAAAAAAAAAAGACAAGTCACAAGACAGAGGGCAGGGACTCCAAGAGGGGGCGAAGAATTGAGGCAAATCAGCTGCTTTTCTGGAATGTTCCAAAAGAAATTGGATGGCCACTGCTCTTCATGCCCCAGGAAGGGAAGGTTGATTTTTTTTTTTTTTAATTTTTTTTTTTTTTTTTTAGTTGTAGATGGACATAATGTCTTTATTTTATTGCTTTTTGTATGTGGTGCTGAGGATCGAACCCAGGGCCTCACGCATGCGAGGCAAGCGCTCTACCGCTGAGCTACAATCCCAGCCCGGGAAGGTTGATTTTGCTACTATAAGTTTCTCTGGTTCCAATTCTGAAGTCCTGTGACTCCTAATCAATGGCCGGCAAACAGAATCCAATGTGTCGCAGTCACTCCAAGGGGCCTGGCCTCTCTCCTTCACTCCTGAATCTCCTACAATAAAAAAGTCTGTGTGAGGGCTGATGGTCTCTGAGACCCGGGGATCTGGATGGAATGTGCATGCTCAGAACTGCTCTGCTCTGGCAGCACCTGGGAGGAGGACCTGCCTACTGAAATGCTGCCCAAGTGGTGGCTGTGGCCGCTGTGCTTGCTGGCCTGGTCATGTGTTGTGGATTGTGCCGGAGGATTCCTTGCTCTTGGCTTTTTCCACGAATGGCCTGGATTACTGGCGAAAATCCAGCTTACGTGTGTGCAAGGGCAAAGCAGGCCTGTTTATCTCTGACTTCTACATGCTTCACGGGTCTCCTGAGGTTTGACTCTAAGTAGTATTTATGTCTCCCCAGATGTGAGCAGCAAACCGAGAAGCCTCATTAGGCTTGCAGGAGATTCCGTGGCCTGCACGGTGGGTCTTGCTGTAAGCCTGATGTGAATTTCAGAGAGAGGTTGTTTTGTTTGTTTGTTTTTTAATTAAAGAAAAAAAGAAAAGCCAGTTTGATGTTTGTCTACGTGAAAATCTTGCACAATGTTGTTAAGTGTTGCTGAATTGAGGTGTGTGTGGCTGTAACCGACTGTGCTGGGCCCTGGCTGAGCCTTGAGCTGGAGGCACGTTCCCTCTGCCAGGAATGGCACACCAGGGGACCCTCAGGTTTCCACAGATGCGTGTGCAGAGCAGTGTTCTTTTTTTTTTTTTTTTTAAATACTTATTTTTTAGTTGTGGGTGGACAGAATATCTTTATTTTATTTTTATGTGGTGCTGAGGATTGAACCTAGTGCCTCCCGCGTGCTAGGCGAGCACGCTACCACTGCGCCATAACCCCAGCCCCAGAGCAGTGTTCTTAACCAGGGCTGGAGTTTGTCCCCCCAGGGGCATTTGGCAAAGTCTAAGGACATTTCTGGTTGTCACAATTGGAAAGTGGCAGGAGAAACTGTCATCCCTTCCAGGGGACAGAGCCCAGGGGCACTGCTGGGCATCCTACAGGGCCCAGGACAGCCCACAGACTCATTTGCTCAGAATATTATTCTGCCTTGGAAAGGAAGGAAATTCTGATGCACGCTTGATGAGGTTTGAATGTGTCCCCTCCAAAGTTCAGATGCTGGAACTTAAAAGGTATTGTGATGGTATCGAGAGGTGGGGCCTTAGGATAGGAATCAGTCCTGAGAGCTCCTTTCTTATGGATGGGATGCACTGTTCTCACAAAAGTGCTTTGATGGAGTGTGTTGAGCCTTTTGTCTTTCCTCCTCCATTCCCGATGCAGAGTTTGAGGCGCCATCTTGGAAGAAGAGAGCAGAGGACCGGACACCAAACCCGCAGTTCCTTCCTCCTGGACTTCCCAGCCTCCTGAGTTGTGAGCTTTAGATTACTGTTCTTTAAAAATTACCCAGTCTGGGGCTGGGGCTGTAGCTCAGTGGTAGCGCGCTTGCCTAGCACACGTGAGGCACTGGGTTCGAGCCTCAGCACCACATATAAACAATAAATGAATAAAATAAAGATCCATCAACAACTAAAAAAAAATTACCCAGTCTGGGGGGCTGGGGTTGTGGCTCAGTGGTAGAGCACTTGCCTGGCATGTGTGAGGCACTGGGTTCGATCCTCAACACCACATAAAAAATAAATAAATAAAATAAAGGTATTATGTCCATCTACAACTAAAAAAAAATTAAAATAAAAATTACTCAGTCTGTGGTGTTTTGTTACAGCAACACAAAATAGACTACGACAATGCTACATGGCATGAAGGAATCTGACAACAGGTAGAATGAACCAGACCCAAAGGATGGACATCCTCTCAATCCACTTCACGCAAGATCCCTAGAACAGCTGAACTCAGAGACAGAAAGTGGAGTGTGGGTGGCCGGGGTGGGGGAGGGGGAGTTGCTTAGTATGGACAGAGTTTCAGCTTGGGAAGATGAAGGAGTTCTGCAGGTGGATGGTGGAGATGGCCGCACAGCTACATGAATGTGCTTAATGCCACTGAACTCTACACTGAAACATAGTTCAGATGGTAAATTTTATGTTAGACATGTTTTACACAATTTTAAAACATGCTAAAATGTAAAAAAAAAAAAGAATAAGAATGATCTGCTCAAAATATCAGTAGTGTTGAGCTGAGAATGAGTTGTACATGGCATGGTGGTTGTCTTAGTTCATTTATGCTGTTATAATGCACCTGAGACTGGGTAGTTTATGAAGAACAGAAATCCATTTCTTATAGTTCTGAGATTGGGACATCCAAGATCAAGGTAGAGCAAGTTTGGTGTCTGGTGAGGACCTTGTGTCACTTCCAAGATGGCACCTTGTTTTAGAAGGGGTCCTTGGGTGGGAGAAGAAAAGAACATCCTCTCTCCAACCGTTTTGTGAAATCCCACATGATGGGAAAACCAAACTCTGCCCGCTGTTTCCATGCTGCAGTCAACACAGAAGAGCGCTGTGACCCTGCAGCAGCAGACACCTGGTGTTCTGATCCAAGCCAGTTCTGACACCATCTGCGTGGAGCAGCGTCAGACCCCATAGGTGGAGGGCTCAGGCCCCAAGAGTGCCCACCTGCAGAGGCAGGTCACACGTCCCAGGTTGTTCCGCCTGTGCTTCTAACCCACCAGCTATAAATGGAGATTCCCCAGATCTCCTCTTCAGCTTCCCTTGGTTTGCTGGAACAGCCCACAGAACCCAGGAAACTTCTGTTGGCTCAACATTACAAAGGACGCGGAAGAAGGGACGCACAGGGCAAGGCGTGGGGGCTGCGGAGTGGAGCCTGTGTTCAGCTCTCCTGTAGCTCCCGGACCTGTCCTTTGGGTGTTCATGGAGTCTTTATGGCATCTCTGATGCCAATAGATTGGGGAGGGCTTCAGCAACCCTCCCTCCCGGGCACCAGGCAATGAGAAGGATATTATGATTTACAGGCAGATGCAATTGGCCCGGGAATTATTTTTATGGCCAGCAAAGGAAGACTGGTTTGTGTGACCTGCTGTGGGCAGAGAGTGATGAACCAGGAGCCAGGGATGAAAACCACAGAAAATAGGTCATGATATCAGAGGCCCTGATCCCGTCCACGAGGCTCCCACGATGCAATCACCATTTTTTTTTTTTTTTTAATTTTCAGTGCTGGGGATGGAACCCAGGACCTCACACATGCTAGGCAAATGCTCTGCCACTGAGCTGCATCCCCAGTCCTTAGTCACCTCTTAAAGGCCCAACCTCTTTTTTTTTTTTTTTTAATTTTTTTTAGTTGTTGAAGGAGCTTTATTTTATTCATTTATTATTTGTATGTGGTGCTGAGGATCGAACCCAGTGCCTCACGCATGCTAGGCAAGCGCTCTACCACTGAGCTACAGCCCCAGCCCCCGGCCCAACCTCTTAATGTTGTCACACTGGTGATTGAATTTCAACATGGATTTTTGCAGGGACTGACATTCAAACCATAATGTCAGTCTGGCTTGTGTGAGTAGCTACGATTGTGCATGACCATATTAAGCACATGCCACCCCCAAATGTCACAACGTACACACACCAGTTTCCCAAAGTCTCCCCTCCTGCCTCACTTGTACCCACAGGACCTCCAGTCCCCATTCCAAATGACAGATGCATTAGTCAGGGTTCTTCTGAGACACAGACTAATGGAAAATGTATGCAGATGTGTGCTCATTAGAGGAAATGGCTCATGCAGTCATGGAGGCGGAGAAGCCCACGGGCTGCCTGCAGGCTGCAGATCCTGGATGCCAAAGGCCTCAGAACCAGGCAAATTGATGTTGTAGACTGAGGCTAAAGGCCCAAGAATCCAGAGGTCATGGTACAAGTCCTGGAGTGCAAAGGTCAGAGATGTTTGAGGGCCCGAGAGGTGTCCTAGCTTTAGGACAGAGAAAGGGACCTTCCCACTGCATTTTCATTCCATCAAGGCTCCAGCTGATGGAACAGTGCCAGCCACATTCAGGGCAGATCATCCCACCCATGTCAGGTCTCCCCTGTGGACGCCTCCCAGACATACCCATCGGTAATGCCCATCAGTTCTCTAGGAAGTCCTTCGTCTATTCAAGTTGACGTGCACAGTTAGCCACCATGACTTGGGCTGGCCATGTCCTCCAGGTACATAAGCTCAACATCCAGGAGGTCCCCGAGGGAGGCTCTCATCTTCCTGCCCACCAGCTGTGACTTGATATTCTGCCCTGAGGATCTCCCAAGGGACAGCCTCCCCCATCAGGACTCTCAGAGGAGAGCTGGTGTCATGCCCCTGTGCTTCCAGGGACATGCCCAAGCTGTCCCTTGATGCCATGCCACACTGTGCCGCCTGGTCCTGGAGCATCCCAGGACCCCCTCACCCATCTCCTGCAGCAGAGGCCCACTCCACCTGGCTGCCTGGGCTCAGCTCCACACAGGCAGAGCCACCTCTGACCACACCAGATTTAGTCCCCCACCATTTGTCACCAGACTATGTCCTCCTAGCTTAGTTACAGACCATAGCCCCGAACGCAGCTGTGGAGCGCAGGCGCACAGGGCTGGGCCGTGCTTTCCAGTGCCTGACTCCAGTGGGGTTTCACTGCTCGAGCCAGAAGCCTGGGACTGCTCTCTGGGTCCCCTTGGCCTCCACCTCCAGCCAATCATCTAGGGATTCCCCATCATCTGTTCTCAAAATTGTCCAGGCCCCACGTGTCCTTCCCTCCCTGCCTCAGCCTGGGCTGGGCTAGCATCGGTTTATCTGGTTCATCTTGGAGACCCCCAAACTGTTGATGCTGTGGGAGGTGGAACTGCTTTGTTTTGGGGATGTGAGAGTAACAGTGGTGGGGGGCTGGCCTCTGCTCAGGTCTAAAGCCGAGCCCGTGTCCCCTGGCAAGTTCTCTTGCTTGTGGCACTGGCCAGAGAGCACCTTGCAGAAACTTGTTGACCCTGTGTGACTCTCTGCTTGGGATCCCCGGCAACTCCCCTCCCCACAGGCTGTCCACGCTCCAGCCCACCTGCCTGCCCCTCTCCAAGCGGCCACCACACCTGGGCCTTCTCCTTCCTCGGGGCTTCCTGCACACTTCGTCTTCTTCCGCAGTGCTGAGTGGATGCACGTCATTCCCCAGACCCCCACCACGGGTGGGAGACCCTCCTGGGCTCCCTGGCTTTCTCAGTGTGCTGTAGTTGGTGCCTATTGTCCTTCTTCCTTCTAAATGGGGACCACATCCAGCTGATGGACCACCAGGTCCCCAGTAAGAGAGGTGAGTCTCCCAAACTCCTGGGGTCAGCCTGTTCTAGAAATTTCTATTTCAATGTTCGGGCCACCTGGTTCCCCTTTGCTCACTCATCCAATAAACACGACCAAGCACCTGCGGTCAAGGCAAGAGAAGCTGCAGACCAAGGCACACGGTCCCCACCCTCACCCATTTGTTGCCTTCCAGAGCAAACGGAAGTGTGAGGTGTACCAGGCAGCGCGAGGGTGGTGCCGGAGACCAACAGCAGGAGGGGCGGGGCGGAGGTCTTTGGGGCACTCAGGGAGGGCTTCTCTGCGTGGCAGCGTGACAGCGACCTGGAGGACTGACAGGAGCGTGTGGGTATCTGGGAGCAAGTACCCAGGCCTGGAGGTGGGAGGAGCTTGCCTGGGTGTCCCAGAAAGGGCACGAGGTCAGCTCACTGGGGACAGTGGAAGGTCAGAGAGGTGATGGGTCAGATCCTGTAGGCACTGGGGTGATGGTGATGTCCATGGAGTCTTTAGAGCCCTGAGGGTCCCTTATCTGATTTCAGCTTAAGAAAAAAATCAGTTTGCAAAGTTCCCACCATACACATTATCTCCTTTTGTTCTCAGTGCCAAGGGCAATCTCTTCTCCATTCTGGAGATATGAAAACTGAGGTTCAGACAGGTTAAGTAACTTGCCCAAGGCCGCAGAGCCTGTGGGTAGCAGCTTTGCTGAACCGCCTGTGTCACTCCACTGTGCTCCAGCCCTCCCTGAGGACTCTCCCACGGCCAGGACAGGGTGGTGTCAGGGTCAAAATGAGGGTGGTAACTTGTCTCTGACAATAAATCAGCTCCTGAGAAATTTTAGGTCTAAGCTAGTGCTGGGGCTTGGGGGTGGGCTGGGCGGGTAGTTGTGGCTGTGCTGAAGGCACAAGGAAGAGGGAGCCCAGGTCTGCCCTCTGAGTGGTGGACTTGGACCCAGACGTGGGGTTTGGGGAGGCTGTTAGCCTTAGACGCTTTCAGGTCCATGATACTGCTTTTTTTTTTTTTTTTTTTTTTTTTAATATTTTTTTAGTTGTAGATGGACACAATGTCTTTTTTATTTTATTGCTTTGTATGTGGTGCTGAGGATCGAACCCAGGGCCTCACGCATGCGAGGCAAGCGCTCTACCGCTGAGCCACAATCCCAGCCCCCATGATACAGCTTTTGGTTCTAGAAGTTTCTGAGTCTACCTAGAGCCCTGCTCATCTCAGTCAGAAAGACTTTCAGGGCTGGGGATGTAGTTTAGTGGTAGAGGCCCCAGGTTCAATCCATATTCTGGCTTGGGTTATAGGTAAGCTCCTCGAGTGTACCTGTGGTGGGACGTAGAGGGGACGCTTCACACGGCCCTCAGGAACTGAGAGGGGAGACTCTCTCCTTCTCCTCCGGGGCTGCTGTGGCTTGGGCACGTCCTTTGGAATTCACAAGTTGGAAACAATCCCCAAGACCGTATATTTATGGTGTTTGGAGGTGGGGCCTTTGGAAGGTAATCAGGATAGATGAGGCCCTGTGGTCTTGTGGTGGCAGGGGTGGCTTTGTAAGGCGAGGAAGAGGGACCCTAGCTGGCTCTCTTGTTTCACCTTGCCAAGTGATGGCCTGTGCCTGGCAGGGACCTTGCTGATGTGGCTCCCAGACCTTGAACTTCCCAGCGATCAGAACCGTGAGCTGAATAAACCTTTATTCTTTTTTTTTAAATATTTATTTTTTAGTTGTAGGTGGACAGAATATCTTTATTTTATTTTTATGTGGTGCTGAGGATCGAACCCAGTGCCTCACGCGTGCTGGGCGAGCACGCTACCACTGCGCCATAACCCCAGCCCTAAACCTTTATTCTTTATGAACTACTCAGGCTGAGGAATTCAGCGACAGCAGCAGAAAAATGCTCAGGCAGGGGTGCTGTAAAGTGGCCATCTGCTGCCAGCTGAGGAGGGGCCCCTGTGTTCCTGCTGCTCCTCCCCACCTCTTGTGGGAGCATGAGATGGAAGAGGCATAAAAATTCAAACTGTACTCAAAATAAATGAAAGGGAAAAATATATTTAAGAAGGAGATAACCATAGCAATCATTTTCACTCAAAGGTAATAAAAATAAGTATCACAAACATAAACTCAGAGATCCAAGCCTGCCATCCTTGCCAGCGCTCGCTGCCACGAGAGAGCACATTCCGGGGGAAGGCAGGACTTTCAAAGTCACTCTTGACATATCCCTCTGATTAAAAACGGGAGAAGGGAAAATATGGGCGGAACATGGAGAGTTATGGGGGGAAAATAACAACCACAACTATGACAAAAATTGAGAATACAAATTACACTTACAGATTTCTCCCTGGCTGACAGACACCCGCCTGGAATGGATGCCTATGGTAAGGTGGCTGGTGTGCATGATTCATGGAGGGGGTATCTGGCCTCCGCACGGAATGTTCTGTCCGGGAGTACCATGGGATGGCTCCTGAAGCTGCCTGGCTGCGTTCAGCCCCTGAAGCCATCTACTGGACCTGCCACAGTGACAAGCAACCCAGACAAGACTCAGCAGCGGCAGCTGGGCTGTCTGCAGAAAGCCACCAGGCCTTCTTGCTGGAACATTAATTTCACATGGATAAATGGAAATTTTTGTCCTCTTTACTTTTATTTCTCTTTGCTTTCTGCTATTTGCCTTCTGCAAGAGGAGAACCATGAGCTAACTATTGCCAGACAAATGTTCCTAAATCTTGTTTTTCGGTGTCCTGTGATAGCTGCTTATTGCCCAGTGAACACCCACGGCTGGCCCGGCTCTGTCCCCAGTCCTTTGTCCAGAGTGCATCTTTCTTTAGCTGTGGCAAATGATGCGACTCCTGAGCACTTCTTGCAATTTCTGCAAGATATAAATGAGATATCATTGTTCACTTATCAAATTTACAAAAATCCAGATAATAAAACTGAGGAGAGAAAACAAAACACGGGCACTGGGCTCTGGGAAGGTGGCGTGATCGCAGGCTTTCACGCCAGTATGCTTATAAACTGGGGGATGTCTTTGTGGAGGTGTCTCAGGAGCTTGAGGATTTTCATATCTTTGGGGCTGGGGCATGGCTCAGGGGTAGAGCTTTTGCCCAGCACACATGAGGCCCTGGGTGCTGTTCCCAGAAAAAAAGTTTATACCTTTTGGTTGTTATGGGTGGAACAGTGTCTCCCCCAAAACACACATCCAAGCTCTCACACCAGGCTGTGAGGGCTTTTTCATTTTCATTGATTTAAATTAACAATAAAAAATCAATTACAGCCAGGCATGCCTGCAATCCCAGCATCTGGGAAGGCTGAAGCAGGAGGATCTCAAGTTCAAAGCCAGTCTCCACAATTTAGTGAGGCCCTAAGCAACTTAGTGAGAACCTGTCTCAAAATAAAAGTTAAAAAAAGCTGGGGATGTGGCTCAGTGGTTAAGTGCCCTTGGGTTCAATCATACCCAGTACTTTAAAAAAAAAAAGAGACACACAGAGGTGGCGATGCTCAGGAGAAGCCACTCGATGGCAGAGGCGGAGGTGGCTGTGATGCAGCTGCGAGCCCAGGGAAGCAGGGATTGCCGGGACCGAAAGGAGTCCAAAGTCTCACCTGGACCTGGACATGGTCTTGCTGACAACTGTACCTCCACGTTCCACCTCTAGAACTGTGAAATGAGAAGGTTGTTATTTTAAGACATTCATTTTGTGGAACTTTTAATAGCAGCTCTAGCTAATGAATATGCCCTGTTTGGTCCTTTACTTTCATTTCTAGGAAGAAATCTTGTAAATCTTG
>PVHX01007392.1:71688-91972 GCA_004024805.1 Geosciurus inauris | reverse complement strand
GGAGTCGCTGTTCCACCGTGGCCAAGGTTTGCTCCCAGGTGTTCACCTGCGCCCCCTGGTGTGTAGGAAGTTCTGCTGTGTTAGAAGGTGGTCCACAAAGAACAATAGCTGGGGTTCTGCTCAGGAGACAGTCAGTCCACAGAAGTAACTGCTAGCGATCTCTCGCGGTTGGGTGGGCACTGGGGCCAGGCACCCTGTGCGGAAGCAGGCCCGGCACGCCTGGGGTAAACTCCGGGCTGAAGCCCTGGGCCGGATCCCCTACCACAACTGCACTCCACCAGTCGGCGCCGAAGTCACTCCTCCTGGCTACCGCTGTCTCCCGGTGGCCCTGTGCTCACACACGCGAGTGAGACTCTTGCGTGGGGTGGCAAGGCGCAGAGAGCTGCCGAAAAACTGGTTGGAAGATGGCACCCCACTACTTCCAGTCTCAGTCTCAGCCATAGCCCTGGGCCGAGGTCCGGGCTGCAACCGCGTTTCTCCGGCCGGCGCCAAAGACGCGCCTCCCGGCTACCGCTGCCTCCTGGTGGCTCTGCGCTCACACACATGAGTGAGACTCTTGCGTGGGGCGGCAAGGCGCAGAGAGCTGCCAAAAAACTGGTTGGAAGATGGCGCCCCGCTACTTCCAGTCTCAGTCTTGGATAGCCGGAGCCCTGGGCCGAGGCCCAGGCTGCAACTGCGTTTCTCCGGCCGGCGCAGAAGCCACGCCTCCCGGCTACCGCTGCCTCCCGGTGGCCCTGTACTCACACATATACGAGCGAAATTCCTGCGTGGGATGTTGAGCCGCAGAATGATGCCAGGAAGCTGGCTGGAAAACGGCGCCTCCACCACTTCCAGCCCTGGTCCTTGAGAGCCTAGCGCAGAGTGGACTGTCTAGGCCGCCATCTTGGAACCGCCCCCGAGAGTCTTTTATCTTTTTCCCCTCTGGAAGACACAAAATATCAGGTGGAAGAGATATCCCTGTGGACAAATTAAGAAGAAATGGATTAAAGTCATAGATAGCAAGATTCGAGGTTTAAGTGGGAAGAATTCCTGATACAGATGATTCTTCAGCACTAGTATGAAATATCAAAGAACTCTTTCTTTGAAATTTCTTTCTCTCTCTTTCTTTCTTTCCTTCCTTCCTTTCTTTCATGTGATGCTGAGGATTAAACCTAATGCCTCACACGTGGGAGGCAAGTGCTCTACCGCTGAGCTATAACTCCAGCCCCTCAAAGAACTCTTTTCCCAGAGTTGGCTTTCAAACCAGCTTTACTGGGTCACTTAATCTGCTTGTTTCCTGTAAGTGTCCACTGATCCTTGCAAGTGGCTAAGGGTTGATTAAATCAGGAAACTTTTGCTAAAGAGAGTTTAATAAAGTTTCTCTTTCCAGGGATATATGGAATTATCTAGACATTTTGATCCATATAAACCAAAATGGCCTTGTGATTCAGTTTCTGTAAGGCTGTGTGTGTGTGTGTGTGTGTGTGTATACGTTTTCTTGAAAAATCAAGGAAATAGATTCTCCTCTAGAGTGCCAGAAGGCCTGCAGCCCTGCCCACACCTTGATGGTAGTGCAGCATAGCCCAATTTAAACTTCTAACCTCTAAAACTTCAAGATAATAATTTTTTTTATTGGTTAAGCCATTCAATTTGTGGTAATTCGTTGCAGTAGCAAGAGGAGATTAATACACCTTGACAGATAAACAGTGTCTCTGGAGCAAAGGCTTAGCATATTTGTTATACAGTATAATAAGGATAATGTCTTTTGCTGGGGCAAAAGGCTGGCATGCTTATTTCCAATGATAAAATATTCAGGTTTCCTAAGGCCAGGGTTTTCTTGCTGGAACATGACTCATTTGAATGCAGTATCATCTAGCTCTTTTCATCTTGGTGTGGCTTTTGGAACTCAGAGGAACTGGCTTAAATACTGATACTCTGGCTGCTACTATTGCAGTAAGTAATAACCTATCCTTTGGCTATGATCCAGAGTCTTCTGTCTTCTGCCAGCATTCACAAAACATTAGCAGGCTAATTTGTTAGATTGAAAGTAGATCCTTCATAAATATGTTCATTACTGATGCAAGTCTGAAAAATTTCTTTAAAACTGTGCTAGACTAGGGCTCAGCAACTGCATAATTATTGCAGTCAAAATACTGTTTACTCTCTTTCATACATTAGGTGCAGTATCACAATGTCTCTCTTTGCCTTTGCAAAGATCAGAGATCAGTTTGCAACAGATCGAAAATAGTGAAAAGGCAGTTTACTGTAGATAGTTTGAAAATTCACCACTATGGCAGCTATTAAGAAGTTCCCTTTCTTTTTCTACTTACAGATCCTTACTGTCACATTCCTCCATGAATCTTCCTTTCTCTATGTCCTGCTGTATGAAGAGAAAAATCCTTGGGAATCAGTCTCTCATTCTTTTCTCATGAGAAGCGTTCTGTACTCTGAATTTTTGGTGAATTAAATTTCCTCCTTGACTACACCATAAACCCCCCTGGCTGCTACAGCCACTTTCTTATTTTCAGCCTCAACTCTGTGGCTATCGTCATGTCAGTACATCCGAAGTCATTCAGACCAAGGGTTTTCTTTCACAGACATGAAAACCCAGACCTCTCATGACCAGGAGAATTATTGCCTTAAGTCTCTTCTGACCTAATCACCTACTGTCTTGGGAGAAATATCTTGGTTACTGTTGCCCCATGTCCCTGTCCCAAGCCCGGGTTCAGTTGTTAGTTTGGTTTAACATTATTGCTTCCCCTCTACATCTCTGGAAATAAAACCTTGAAATCGAAATTCCTGTACTAACAAGCTCACTGTAGCCAGAGAAACTGACCTGTGAACAAGTTGGAATTAAGTTTCCAATCATCCGTATTATAATTAACTAGTTAATTAATTTGAGAAACATTTACTGATAGCCTAAGATGTGCCAGACTGTATTACTCTTTCCGGAGAAAGGTGGAGGAAGTCTTTAGGGAGAAACAGAGAGGGGGTTCCACACCTGCATTGTGAGGGAGTTTGGGGACTTAAGGGATGGAAAACTTTGTAAGCTTCTTTTCTTTTCCCCAGAGTCAGAAGCTTGATCACAATGCTCCTTCCTCTTTACAGATGGAATAAGAAAAGGGATCGATTTTCTTTTTGGTACTAGAGATTCACCCCAGGGACACTCCACCACTGAGTTACATCCTCAGTCCTTTTTAGTTTTAGTTTGAGACAGGGTCTCGTTAAGTTGCCCAGGCTGGCCTGGAACTTGTGATTCTCCTGCTTTAGCCTCCCAAGTATCTGGGATTGCAAGTGGGCACCATCGTGCCCAGTTTAGAGTTTCTTTTTCTTTTACAATGCTTCCTCTTTGAGAGAGATAATAGGAAAAAAACCGAAACAAAACAAAACACTTTTTACTGTCCATGTTCCTGGAAGTCACCAACAAATTATACAGGCCAAGGGATTTGTCCATTCAGCAGCGGACAGCTTGAATTCTCTATGATGGTTCTGGGTTCTGAGTCCGAAATGTGTGCTGCTTTTGTTCTGAGGAGTACAAAATGTTCAACTCCTCCTAAAGATTTGGAAGAAGCTGGAGGTTATTAGCTTGGTTGATAGACAATTTTAATGTAGTCTCTATGCATTATGAATAGACTATCCAAATATCAAGAAAATTAGATTGAATCTTATAGAAATTTGTTCCTGACATTCTTTTTTCTTGATTGGAGAAATGTCAGTAATGGGTCTTGTACATTCTGTTTGTTGTGTAGGCTACACTTGTCTGTTCTGACTCATAAAGAAAGAGAGAGAAAGCTTCCGTGCACAGCAGAGACATGTTTTAGGAGCGTTAAGAGCAAAAGATGCACCAGAATGAATTATAAGCGCCTAATTAGTTGCAAAGGAGTGATTATTACCAAAAGCTGAAGCTGTGGTTAGTTAGGAGTGAGAAGTCTCATGAGCTGCTGCACAGTAGGGGGACCATAGATAGCAATTATGTACTGTACATTTCAAAAAGCCAGAAGAAAGGATTTTGAATGTTTTCATCATGAAGAAATGATAAATGTTTGAGGAGATAAATATGCTTCATCAGATTTAAACATTACAAAATGTGTACATGTACTGAAAGGTCACATGGCGTCCAATAAAATAATACAATGAATGCTTTAATGTATCAGTTAAAAATAAATTTAAGTTAAATTTAAAAATGAACTGTTGACTTCCTTGGTCTGATCATTACACATTGTATACATGTATGAAATTATTATACCATGCCCCATAAGCATGTATAATTAAAATGATCAAGAAAAATGATATTAAAAAAGAGACAAGAGACTACATGTAATTTATTGCTAGAACTCTAGGTGAGAACAAATATGATTTCTATAATTTAATGAAAAATGAAACATTTAAATTTAGTAGCCATTTAAATTGTTTGACATTTAACAAGTTCAGGTGATTATCATACAATATTAAAATTAAAAATTTTAAATAGGCAATATAGGTTACAGGTTATAATTTGATTTTATCTGAAGATATTTTGCTATAGAAAAAACAGGTTGAGAATCCCATTCTCATTCTTGGTATTAGCCTGGATGTCTGACCCAGTAAGCTGAAGCCAGAAGCCACTTTTCGCCTGTTAACTGTTTCTAGGATTGGGGGAGGATGCTTGGAAAGAGTTAACTCCAGTAGTTTACTGCTTAAGTCTAGGAAGTCCCAGCAAAATTTAGGAATGGTATAAAGAAGTTTGGAAAAAATACTTGTTGCAAACAAGGACACGAAAGCAAATAACAGGATAGAAAGAATTAAGGAATAAGTAAAAAGGAAGTAAAAAAGCTGCATTTCTTCTCATGGGATAGATTTAACTCCAGAGGAACAGGACGAACTATGGCCTCTCAAGCCTTTGAAGTTCTGTTCCAAGAAGTAGTTAAATTAATATTCTCTTCTTTTTCACAACATTAGTTCATTTCTCTTCTTTTTCACAACATTAGTTCATTTCTATTTCAGCCTTAAGGGTTTTTAATAGAATTTATTGTTTATTTGCAAAAATATTGTGGATTGTGGAAAAGTATCTTTAAATGAATTAATATATGAGTCACAGGGTCTGGCACATATCTGTTCCTCTTAAATGTTTGTTATTATTTTTTCACAAAGTAAAAACAAAATCTTATGATGAGTCTTGTAGCACTTAGGTTGTTTATGGTTAGTCTTTGGAATGCCTTCTTGTCAAATGTTTTTGCAGCCCAGCATGTTAGCATGGAAATATTTTCCCAGAGGGCCAGATGACATTTTCGACTTTTGAGCATGGCTTTTGAGGTTATCTTTGATGGTTTATGTCAAAATTTCTCTTTTTCCATCTTGAGTTTTAGAGTGCAACCAGAGATGTTTTGAAGTAAACCAGCCATTAGGTGTCGCATTCTTCTCACTGCTTTGGGTTTTAGGAACTATGACCTGGGCTAAGCTTTTTGCTTTTCTTCTTTTTCTCAATGTCTATAAATAAATAGTCTCTATGTCAAAGCAAAACGGGAAATTTAATTTTAGATTACTAGATAAGAGACAATACTCAACTCCTTGGAATGATTAAATTTTATGCTTGTTTTTAAGTTGGCCTGACTCAATGTCCCTAGTTGACTAAATTTGGAAATGCCATATTTGTGTTTTTCTTTCTTGCTGAAATTGGCATAGGACTGTTTCTGTACCAGATACTTTTGCCTGGGGACACCTTTTTTTCAGGTCAAAGTTCATGGGTTTTATCTGAGTGCTGTGGCATACACCTGTAAACCCTGTGACCAGGGGAAGGCTGAGGCAGGAAGGTTGCAAATCGGGGTCAGTGTGGGCAACTTAGTGTGACCCCATCTCAAAACAAAAAATGAAAAGGGGGTCAGGGGCCAGGGGGCCAGGGATGTGGCTCAGGAGTACAGTGCCCCAGGGTTTAATCTCCCATACTACCACCAAAAAACCCGTCATGGGTTTCTAATCTAGTGATCACTGAGTAAAATACCTATGTTTCAGATACCTTTTAGAGTCGCCCTTCCAGAAAGCTTCTATTGTCTTCCTCCTTCCCAAAACTGTTTAGGAAAATCCCTGTACTTACCTGTATAAGCGTTTAAAACACTATGTTGAAATGGTTTGTTCACTTATTTTTCATACCTATTGAATCTGAACCTTAAGTAACCTTGAGAATGTGGACTCCCTTTTCAAGTCTTCTTTGTTGTGCAGTATTCTTGCACAGAGTCTATTTTCAACAAGTATTTGTTGGACAAATTACTAAGTAATCAAATAAGGCAGAAAAACCATTTAGGGATGCTCTCATTGCCTGCAGCATACCCCATAGCTCTCATCTCTTTCCCTATTCTGAGCTGACCATGGCTTGTTTTAAAATGTTAAATCATGTTGGGTGCGGTGGTGCACACCTGTAATCCCAGCACTTTGGGAGGCTGAGACTGGAGAATCACAAGTTCAAAGCCAGCCTCAGCTACAGCGAAGTGCTAAGCAACTCAGTGAGACCCTGTCTCTACATAAAACACAAAATAGGGCTGGGGATGTGGCTCAGTGGTCGAGTGCCCCTGACTTTAATCCCCAGTACCAAAAGAAAAAAAAAAAGTTAAATCATAGTTTCCCTGGCATAACAGTTAACAAGAGCTTCCTTCAGCAACAGGCAGAATTTGGGCAGCCCTGTTTTCACTTGGCTTAGTTCCCTCTGCCCGTCCTTTATCTGGGCATTTCATTTCAGTGCATACAATATTATCTTCTAGCTATGGTGGCTAGAATTGCTATGGTGGCCAGGAATTGCTTATCAAAATAGTTGCTTGGAATTTCGACAATAGAACCCTAACAAATAGAAAGATGAGGGTCATTTTAAATCAAAGTGAATTTTTTACTTGTAGTTTAATCATTCTGTTGCTCTACTTTACAGAAAGGAGGAGGCTTGGCCTCATGCCTATGCTGGTTTTATGTGCTGAAAGGAAACTGTCTCACTTACAAAACTTACAGTTTTCTGATAATTTGAGGAATACACTGCAAACTCTTCAGGAAAATTTGAGTTCATTCTTCCCCATCTTGCAAGATTGTGGATGAAAGAGCTGATATATTAAGGAGAAGAAAGCTGGAGCCAAGAAGCCTGATGCTATTGGCATGGTTAGAAAGGGTAACCCTGGGGCTGGGGTTGCAGCTTAGTGGTAGAGTGCTTGCCTAGCATGTGTGAGGCACTGGGTTTGATCCTCAACACCACATATAAATAAATAAAATAAAGGTCCATCATCAACTAAAAAAAATATTAAAAAAAAGAAAAAAAAGAAAGGGTAACTCTAAGGCTAAGAAGCCCAAGAAAGGGAAGCCAAGCCCCACTGCAGCTGAAACCCGATCCTGGTTAGAGGAATTCGAGATGCCCCCATCTGCTATGTATTTGTGAAAGGCCATGTAGGAGAGGAAGTACTCAGCTGCTAAATCCAAGGTTGAGAAGAGGAGGAGGAGAAGGTTCTTGCTACTGTCACAAAAGCAATTGGTGGTGACAAGAATGGTGGTACCAGGGTGGTCAGCCTTCACAAAATGCCTAAATACTATCCTACTGAAGATGTGCCACAAAAGCTCTTGAGCCACGGCAAAAAATCCTTCAGTCAGCCTGTGAGAAAACTGTGCACCAGAATCACTCCTGGGACCATCTTGATGGTCCTCGCTGGAGACCACGGAGGCTGAGCCATGGCTTGCTCTTTCCCTCAGTAGTTCCTCCGTGTAGAACACACCAGAAATTTGTTATCACCACCTCCACACAAGATTGATATCAGCAACATGAAAATCCCCAAACACCTCACTGATGCTTACTCCAAGAAGCAGCAGCTGTGAAAGCCCAGACACCAGGAAAGCGAGATGCTCAGAAAGAGAGAGGTGAGATTATAGAGCAGTGCAAAGTTGATCAGAAAGCTCTGGACTCACATTTTTTCTCCAATATCAAAGCTATTCCTCACCTCCAGGCTACATGCAATCGGTTTTTGTTCTAATGAATGGAATTTATCCTTCCAAATTGGTGTTCTAAATTTATTATTTTTTTAAAAATATTTTTTAGTTGTAGATGGACACGATATCTTTATTTATTTTTATGTGGTGCTGAGGATCGAACCCAGTGCCTTCACGCGTGCAAGGCAAGCGCTCTACCACTGAGCCACAATCCCAGCCTCAGTGTTCTAAATTTCTTAATGAGAACCTATTTAAAAAACTGATACATTTTAAAAAACTTGAGTTCAGGAAAACTACTCATTAATACCATTTATCCTATGAAGTTCAGTAAATTGAAACAAAAGGTAGATGATCATCTTAGATCTCTTGTGCTGGTATACATAGCTGATTAAAATCATTTATAAAGCTATTAAATTAGACACTATCACATCAAATAAAGCCCATGGCATGGGCACATTATGTGTTGTCATCTCTGTGGTACGTTACCTGTGATATTACAGGTACCTGTGATATTTGATCCTCAAGTGAATGGTGCTCACTTTTTTGGTATATGCTATAGTCAGATCAAGACAAGCTAGAGTTAAAAAAGACTACTTTAGGCTGGGCATATATTATTCCTGTAATCCAAGCAGCTCAGGATGCTGAGACAGGAAGATTGCAAGTTCAAAGCCAATCTCAGCAGCTTAGTGAGGCCCTAATTAACTTAGTGCTAGGGATGTGGCTCAATGGTTAAGCGCCTCTAGGTTCAATCCCTGGTACCAAAACAAAACAAAGCAGTATTTCAGACCTTTTGGAAGTTCCTCAGTATTGAGCTTCCTCAGAAGCAGCCACTTTAACAGCAATGGAAATGATAAGGTGAATAACTATTAAGCAGAAGATATAAGACTGGAAATAAGATATTCTCAAATCAGATCCTAAAACCATGATTGGCAGTTGTTTGTGCTACTATAACAAAATACCTGAGACTGGGTAATTATTAAAGAATGGAAATGTATTGTTCAGTCTTGGAGGCTGGGAAGTCTAAAATCAAAGTTTGGCATCTGGTAAGGAACTGTTCCATTGATAGCACCTTACAGTGACTTCCTTGTATGGAGGATCGTGGAGATACAAAAAGACCTAGCTAATTCCCTCCAGCCCTTATATAAGGTGCTATTCTACTCATGAGGGCAGAGTCTCCACGGCCTCTAAATGTGCCACCTTTTAATAGCAACACAATGTGGATTGTTTCCACATAAGTTTTGGAGGGGCAATTAAGATTAAAATTATAGCAGCAGTGTGTTTTCTCTTTTCCAAACTGCTATGTGTTTCTGATATTGGTTCTTTGAAACTTATTTCTGTGGTGGTCATAAGTCTTTGCTCCATTGAAAACTATGACTATCAAAGATTGTTAGCAACTTTTTTTAAAAAAATAGTTTTTTAGTTGTAGATGGACACTAGACCTTTCTTTTATTTATTTATTTTTAATGTGGTGCTGAGGATCAAGCCCAGTGCCTTGCACATGCTAAGCGAGCGCTCTGCCACTGAGCCACAACCCCAGCCCCATTGTTTGCAACTTTGAGTCTGAGAATGTGTCTAAAATTTATTAAGCGCTTATCCAATTTAATAGTATAAAATGTACAGGGATGTCCCAAATCAAAGAACAAACAGATAACTTGTTATTTTACGTAACCAATCTCTCATCTTTTACCCTTTCTGATGTAGAAGGGGGGAGAAAGACCCCTTAAAACCTTGTGTTATTTTGTGGGGGCTGCCATGACAAAAATGGCATAGATTGAATGGTAAGCCATTCAACAACAAATCTATTTTAACACAGTTCTGGAGGTTGGAGGTCCAAGGTCAAGGTGTTGGCAGGATTGGTCGCTTTTGTGGCCTCTCCTCTTGGCTTTGCAGAAAGCCACCTGCTCTGCATGTGTTCTCACATGGTTTTAACCTGGTGTCTTTTCCTGGGTTCGGATTTCTTCCACTTCTAACACCAGTCAGATTGGATTAGGGCACACACTTAGGACCTCAAGTTAATCAGCTCTTTAAAGGCCCTATCTTCAAATACAGTCACATTTTTAGGTTCTTGGGGTTGTGATTTCAAATTATGAGGTTTTAGGGGGAGCAGTATCCCTAGTCAACTCCTATTCTTCATTTTTAAAATGAACTCTTTCTGTTAAAAGTCATTAAATTCTAACCTTTCTACCTTTCAGGGGGTTTCTCCTCATTTCTCTTTCCCAGTATCATGTCTAAATTCAGTAGAAGCTTAGTATCTTGATGAGAGTAGAGAAAGGGCCTTCACCCTCTGTCCCTTGATGGCTCCATGGAATTGTCTTTCACTTTGATAGTTGGCATCCATGGTGAGCTGCCTGGATCCTGTTCTTGGTCATTCCCTGAACTTCCACTGCTGATGACCATGGGATACACCTTTATCTCTGCAGGTGAAGTCTCTGCATACTCTTAACTTTTTCTTTGGATCTCAGATCTTTTCCAATCATTGTATGGGACGGAATTGAATGAAGAGATTATTGGGTGTCTTTAATGGAAAACAAAGCATAATGTGGTGTATTCTTGTAGTTATCTGATTTCTTTCATGGTCTTTGAGCTATGTTACAATCTTGTAACTTGCAAAACAAAACAAAACAAAAACAACAAAATAAATAAACAAACAAAAAACCTAATAATGCAAATGATTTGTGTCCATAGGAATTGTATCCAGTGGAATACAATTTTTTATTGGCCTGTAAGTAGATCCATTTTTTATCTATTTGTGAATTTATTGCCATATATATATGTATATATAGAAATGTATATATGTGTTGTATTTTATATATAATATATACATATAATACATAAAATCTTTGAATTCTCCTTTGAACCACTTGTAACATCTTTCTGGATCTCTCATTAATGAATGAGTGAAATACAATTTTTGATAGATGTTCAGTTTATATTTGTATGGCAGTCATTTGTATACTCTCTTTTAAAAATAAATAAAATTATCCTTTAACAAATATATTGTTTTTAGAATTTCTTGTTTCTCACTGGGGCACATGCAAATTTTAGGATCTCCCGCATGCTATGCTCAAGCCACCAACAACTGGATGTGATATCTGTGGCTCATCTAACTAGCCAGACATGGGGATTTGGAAAATTTTTTTGGGGGGGTAGGGGCTGACTGATTTCTTTCAGGTTGTGGTCCATGAAGGGGGGACGTGGGCTTTAATGTCTTTCTCAGGGTCCCTTTCCAGTCCTTCCTACCCCTTGTCTCTTTCTTGAGCTTTGTTTTCATTCACATGCACAGGAAAACTACTCTGGTGTCATAATCTACATCCTCTCTGCCTTATTTCTCATAGTAAAATTCAATATCTGGACTGAAAACTCTGTTTTAATAGGAAGAAGAAAGATTTTAGGATTGAAAAAAATCCGTTTCTCCTAAAGTGATACCTATCTTTCAGTTGTATTCAAATGTCATCTAAAATTGAAAAGTTGACTCCTTTGAAGTAATTAATACCATTGATTCAATGATTGTGATTTTTTTTATAAAGCGATACTGAGTATTTGTTGTAATATATAATGTAATGCATTCTTTGGTGCTGGAGAAAACACTTCTATAATACATGAAATTATTACTCTATCTCATGTTCACTTCATGTTCTGGGGAAAAGTGCTTTGTTAATACTTTAAATCTACCTTTATTCACAGCAAAGGTCAGTCCAGTGCCCTGGTTCTCTATTGCTTTCCCAGAACTTTTGTGTCTTTTATAAGTTTCTGGCTTTTTATCTAATCACATATACTGGAATCATTTGTTTTTTATGTGCTTTTTTCCTTCCATAAGTTGACCTCTCCCTTTTTATTTTTTAGTCAGTTTTATTCCTCATATATAAGCATTTTTTTTTGCTTGATTGGTATGCTGCTTGAAACAGTCCAAAGAATTGCTTTTTCTTGTTTTTATATAGAGCATATGGTAAACTTTACATCATATTCCAGATTTTGCTGAATTCAATATTTTGCCCTTTAATTTATCCGAAACTTACATTTTCTGGCTTGCAACATCGTTTTCTTCAGTTTATTTACTTAATCATTTCTTATATCATCAGCCAGCTTTGTTGGGGGAGGGCAGTGGGAGGACATTTTCCACAGAAAATCAAAGGAAGTTTTCTTACATAATGAGAATAATGCATTGATTTGACTGTAGGAAGCCATGTTAACTATAGACTTTGGGCCATTGTCCAGAACCATTCACTGAAACCACACTCACATTATACTCAGTTTAGTTTCTTCCTCTACAAAACTGGACATTATAAATATGTTATGAAACTCCAGTTTCTTACCCACAGATGAATGTTAAAACTAAAAGTAATCCATAATTATAATGCCTACTGGCTTAGAATGCAAAGTTTAGAATAAATGATTTTTATGACTTAGCACTTAGGTTTATTGAAGCAGGTAATGTTATTTTCATTTTAAATATGTGGAGCCTGAGCCACAGGGAGGTTAAAAAATTCCCCAAAAATCGCAGTTTTAAAATGTACCTCAAGTGTTTTTTATCTTTTTTTTTTTTGGTACCGGCAATTGAACTCAGGGCACTCGACCACTGAGCCACACCCCCAGCCCTATTGTGTATATTATTTAGAGACAGTGTCTTCTCATTGAATTGCTTAGTGCCTTGCTTTTGCTGAGGCTGGCTTTGAGCTTGTGATCCTCCTGCCTCAGCCTCCTGAGCCATTGAGGCACTGTGCCCAGCATCAGATTTTTAAAATCAAGTATGGTAAGACATTCGAACACGAAAATGAAAGTTGTGCAGGAAGAAGAGTTTTTGAGATAGGGTCTTGCTATGTTGTCCAGGATGGCTGTGTACTCCTGGGCTTAAGTGATCCTCCTGCCTCAGCCTCCCGAGTGCTGGGGTTATGTGTACCACCATGTCCATCTCAAGGAAGAAGTTTTTACTCATAGTTCCCTAGAAGCAGGAGGCATGTCAAATCATGAAGAGCCACATGGGGAAGTACCAGGGTCATCCAGGAGGAAGGAAGAGGAAGAAAGCAAGCATGGGCAAGAGCCCTTATTGTGTATTTACAGGAAGGAAAATGTGAGGCTCCAGCGAGCAGGCATAGGATTGGCTATTTTGAACAATTTTAGCAGGCTCCAATGAATAGAGAGTGCCTTCATTTTCCTGGGATGATTAGGGCAGAAGAATATTGCCTGGAGCAGGTGGGGTAGGAGATAAGACCCAGAAGGTAGTTTACCTATTGCTCTGGATTGATTGGTTTGCATGTGAAAGGTGCACTTGCAAGGGTAGCTTCTCTCTAAAAACTGGCCAGAGCTGGAGGCGGGTGGCAATCTCACTGTCAGTGAGGCCCCAGTTATCAGAGCATAAAGAATACAGAAAATAAAAAATACAGTTAATTTAGCCACATGGCTACTAAGTGGTGGAACAAGGATTCCTCAGCAATATTTTGATCTAGAAACTTCTGAAGTCCTCTTGATTGATACTAATGGATTCTAGACAATTCTAAAATATAACAAGTGGCTGGGTTTGGTGGGGTACACCTGTAATCCCAGTGACTGGGGAGGCTGAGGCAGGAGAATCACATGTTTGAGGCCAGCATCAGCAACTGAGTGGGATCCTGTCTCAAAATAAAAAAATAAAAAAATCTGGGGATGTAACTCAGTGGTAAAGCACTGAGGATTCAGTCCCCAGTACTACAAAACAAAATAGCAAAACCAAACCAAAAACCAAACCAAACCAAAACAAAAACAGATGGATTAAAATACCTGTTCCTGTAATTACTGTGCTCCCATATAACTGAATGGAAAGCCTCAAAACAAATTTTTGGATTCTGCTCTGAAGCTGTTATTTGGCATTTATTGGATGGCTGTGATATACTTGATATATCCTCATACACTGAGGTGGAGGCAGGGGCTGGTCCTACTTTGTAGAATTGGATTGACCTAGATTATGATGCTCCACATGGCTAGGATGGTCAAAGGCTAACAGATTCACAGTGCTTTCAGGTTATGAGAAACACTATAAAAATAACAATCTACATATTTCAATGCAAAATGTAATGAATCAGTTGTAAAATAACTTTTTATGAATTTTTTAACTGACCTTTAAGATGGAGCTTTTAAACATTTATGCTTTTCCCCGCTGTATGCAAGATGCTGTAGGAGAAAAATTTCTCTAATCTATGCCCCCAATTTGGGGGACAATATGACCAGAACAATGAACAGATGTCAAACTTTGGATAATGCTAATGACTTTTAAGACTAAAGATGCCGTGTGAATTAATTAATTTATTTTTCATCATTTGAAGTGTGAATTTAGATAAAGAAATTCAGGTGGTTTTTAGATGAGGTTATTAAGATTACTTTATATCTTTGGCCTTAGTTGCCTTATGTGTAAAACTGGAATAACTATACTTACTTCCTAGTATTGTTATAAGGTGCAAGTGCAATCATGAAATAACGTTTGTAAAATACTTGGCAGAATTGGCTTGTACCTATAAATCAGCAAATATGACTTCTGAGATTATAATTATCAATGAAGAGGCAGGTGCTGAAAGGAACCGTCCGTGGAGGGTGAATTTAGGACGTCCTCATTCATCAAACACAGCCCACCCAAACTTGCTTTTGCACCTTGACTCTAATTTCATGCTGCCCTGCCTGGCATGGTCTCCTGGGTCATGCTGGCTGGACTAGACCTGACTCCAAGGTACCTCTGTGCTGTGTCTCCTGTCGCTTCGTCCTGCATGAGTGCCTGGTACAGTCTAGCAGCCCCAGCACCCCAGACTCTCCCAATCTGCCTTCTTCAAAGCCTGCCACTGATCACACTTTTTTCACGTCTGTTGTATTTTCCAAATACAGTCATCCCCATGTGTCTGCAGAGGATTGATTCTAGGACCCCTTCAGATACCAAAATCTGTGGATGCTCAAGCCGTTTTAAATAAAAAGACACAGTATTTACATTTAATTTATGCATATCCTCCAGCACACTTTCAAATATCTCTAGGTTATTTATAATACCTAATGCAAAATAAGTGCTATTAGATAGTTGTAATGAAAGGGAAAAAGTCTGTGCATGTTGAGTACAAACACAATTTTTTCCCCAAATGTTTCCAGTCCTCATTGGTTGAGTGAATGGATGTGGAACTCATGGATATGGGGGGCAGCTGTGTTACTGAGCACCTGGAATGCACACTTTCATGCTGCTGTTCAAATATCTACCATCTATTACTGGACTGTAAGTTCCTTAGTGACAAGGAACTATTCTTCCATTTCAAACGAACTGTGGTTAAACAGATGTAGAAGTGCTAAGAAACCCAGGGATAGAAGGACCACTTCTTAGTAGAAGCAGCTTGGACTTTTGAAGATAATCTGACAAACAATAGGGGCTTCTTAACTAGGAGTGTGATGTGATGATCATAGTGCATTCAAAACTTTTTTTCTGGAAATGCATGTTGTGAGTGAGATGGAAACAATTCAGTGGGGAGGCCAGTACCCTGGTGAGGACCTGGCCTTGGCTGTGGAATTGGAAAGAAGGGTGAATCCGAAGACGGTAAAGAAGATAGTACCACTTGGAATCAAATGAGAGGAAATGGTCAAGTGTTTCTCATATTCTGGTATCTAATGGTCTGGTTTGTGACCTGCCTTGGTCGTGCTAGCTGTGTGACTTTAGGAAATTTACTTACACCTTTGTGCTTTACTTTTCTTGGTTTCAAAATGAGAGTAAAAACCACCTCAGAGGGTGACTAAATAAAACAATTTACTTAAGGATGAGAAAGTCTAATACTTAATAGGTGCTATATAAGTCAATTTGAACATATTTTCAGGAGTTTGTATTATACTTAAGATATTGTTCAGCCATGATGAGGCAAAAACGTTTTTTGTTGTTTATTTGTGCGAAGGGATTGGAGTGAGGTTGGAGAGTCAGATGTGCTAACTTGTAATGTTCCAGGAAAGTAATTGTCTGAGGAAATTGATTAAAATTTGGGGGGAAGGCAGTGTCATCAGTGCCAGAGTAAATGTGTACATCAGCTGTGTAAATGCCATGGAGAAGAGGTGATTGAACCTAATGCGGAGGCAGAGAATTTCAAAGGTGATCAGGACTAGTTTTAAAATGATGCGATGGAAAAATCTTTCTTTCTTAAAAATAAGACACAACTCTAAACAGTGCACCACAGCTGGAGCTCTCCAGGACCACTCTAAAAACCTTCTGTGAGTCTTTGGGTCAGTAGCACTGAGCAGTATGGACAAGGGGGTCCAGGGACCTCAAGATGTAAGAGTAGAGCCCAGATAAATGGCTCTGCCAGCAGTGACAGAAGAGCATAGTCCTAGTGGACAGTGGGTGGATAATGCAGCATTTTCTATGGTGGCAAGAGAAGAAATGTGTTTACCTAAAGGGACACTGGGAAAACCAGGGTGGATGATTGAAAGAGAATTTCTTTAAGAAAATTTTACCTATTTTACCTTTATTTAATCAAAAGGCAAGGCACTTTTCTTTGGATTTTCTCTTAGATTTCCAGTAAGAACTGTCTGAATTCTAACATTTGGACTGTTTGGTTATTCCACAGGGAATTACATGATATGGTGAAACTTTTGCTTTAAGCACAGGAAGAGCTTTCCAGTGCCATTCCCACAGGTTTGAAGCAAAAAGGAGTTTCTACTACTTTGAGCCTTTATGTCTACTCCATTATTCTCATGATTAATTAGCTTTGGAATTGGTTTTGCCTAATTAAAAAATTTCTGCACAGCAAGGAAACAAGAGTGTGAAGAGAAAGCCTACAGAATGAGAGAAGATTTTCACCAGCTATTCTTTCAACAAGGGTGAATATCCAGAATATACAAAGAATTAAAAAAAAATTAAGGGCTGAGGTTGTAGCTCAGTTGTAGAGCACTTGCCTAGCATGTGTGAGGCACTGGGTTCGATCCTCAGCACCACACAATAATAAATAAATAAAACAAAGGTATTGTGCCCATCTACAACTAAAAAATTTTTAAAAATCATCATTAAAAAATTCAACACTGAAAAAACTACTAACCTGCTCAATAAATGGGCAAAAGATCTAAAAAGATATTTCTCAAAAGAAGAAATACAAATGGCCAAAAAATACATGAAAAAATGTTCAACATCCTTAGCAATCAGGGAAATGCAAATCAAAACTACATTGAGATTTCATCTCACACAAATCAGAATGGTAATAAACAAAAATTAAAAAAAATTGCTGGTGAGGATGTGGGGAAAAAGACACTTATACATTGTTGATTGGGACTGCAAATTATTACAACCACTTTGGAAAGCATTATGGAAATTATTCAAATGACTAGGAATGGGACCACCGTATGTCTCAGCCATCCTACTCCTTGAAATCTATACAAAAGAACTGAAATTAGGACACTACAGTAATACAGGCATGTCAGTGTTCATAGCAACACAATTAATGATAACCAAGTTATGGAACCAACCTAAGTGTCTGTCAATGGATGAATGGATAAAGAAAATGTGGCAGCTGCAAAGAACAATGAAATAACCTCATTTGCCGGTAAATGGATGGAACTAGCGGACATCATGCTAAGTGAAATAAGCCAGAGTCAAAATCAAGTGTCAAATGTTTTCTCTCATATGTGGAAGCTAGCAAGGAAAAAGGAATTCAAAAAGGGGACTCTCTCAAAAATAGAAGAGAGATCAGTAGAGTAGAGGAGGGGATAAAGTGGGAGGAAAGGGGAGAGGAAAAGGTGAATAAGTGGAGAGTTCGGTTGACCAAATTATACGATGTGCATGTACAAACATATCACAGTGCAATTTGCTTTTATGTGTAACTATAATGCACCAATTAAAAATAAATAAATAAATGGGAGGAAGAATGATAGAGAAGATTTAAGGGATCAAGGGAGGGAGGAGGAGAGGGATAGGTGAAAGACTGGGGACTAAACTGAGCAAACTGTTATGTGAATATGTATGAATATGCCAAAATGAAATCCAATATTATGTGTAACTAGAATGCACTAGTAAAAATGTTAAAAACCAAGTGGTTTTGCCTAGGAAGAACCTGGATAATTATCTCTCCATGTATACATTTTTTCATTGCAAATGTACATCTGTCCATGCTGCTATGTATTACACATGGTCAGTATATATAGTCTATATATGTCTGACCATCGCAGACTAGCTTTACTACCAAAAAATCTCTTTCACCGTTCCCCTCTTCTACTTTTTAAAATATTCTCTTTCATGTTAGTCAGGATAAAGTTTTTATTTTATTTTTTTTAAAGTCCCAGATGCTTTGGATAATTCTAAAGAGCTGATATAGGTACCTTCTCTCCCATGATGCACGATGCAAAATGGGTCTGAATAACTAACACAATCACGATACTTTCATTTTTTTTCTCTTCAAAAAGTGCCATAGCAATGGTTCTTCTGAGTTGTTGTAGGCTAAGTCCCACTGCCCTATTTTTCTAGAGAGTGCCTGTCTCATCAAGTAGATGTGTCCTGTTGAGTGACCAGAGGACAGAGGACCTCCTGGGATTTCAGGGATTCATTCCTTGTCTCTGTCTCTCTCTCTCTGTCTCTCTCTCTCTCTGGTGTGGTGCTAGGGATTGAACCCAGGGCCTCACTTATGCTAGGCAAATACTCCATCACTGAGCTACATCACCAGTCTCCAGATAAAATTTGAGATAAGTTCAATAAGTTAAATTTACTTCTGTCCTTCCAGTTTGTGTTTGCTTTAGATAACTAATGTGCTCATGACATTTCTCTCCCTTCCCAACTTTTGGATTATTTCCTCTGTAGTTGCTCGCCCCTACCTATTCTTTCTAGGGAGCACCCCAGTAAAAACATACTTAGTTCATTTTCTCAGAACCCTACCCTTTGCTAGGGAAATGAAAGTGCACACAGCCCAGATGTCATGGCTTGCCTTCCTCAACTGTGAGTGTTCCGACAGGGAATTTCAATGGCCTAAGTCAATGGAAGCAAATAGGGATTTGGGGGTACAAGGTCACATCAGAGTGGCAGAGATTATGACAGGGAAGCTCTTCTAAGCTTTTCTGGGTTATATGGCACACATTTGCCTTTTCCACATGTAAGACAGACTAGCCTACTTGAAAATAAAAAAAAAATAAATGGATGTTTAATAAAAACATCCATTTAGCAATGTCATCTAAATTTATTTTTGCATCTTCTAGAAAGTCTCCTTAAAATGAGTGTTGTTTTAAAGTAGGAAATGTAACTGTTGTATATTTTCCTTTCTTGGGATCAAAGTTTCAGTTGTTAAGGGTTAAGGGTTCTATTGCCTTTTCTCTCTGTAGGACCCTGTGGCTGGAGAATACTGTCACATATGATGGAAGAATAAATCATGGGTTAAAGTTAAAAAAAGATTCAGGATACTTCTCATGGACATAATTATTTCTGAAGGAGTTCTCTAGTAACACAGCAAGGGTTTGGTAGTGAGAAAAGAGGTTTCAAGTTTGTTCGACTTGTAGTTCCTCTTTGCTTCTTGGGGTAAATTTTGTTTTTTAAAGGAATACCTTGACTTTTTACATGGTCTTTAGGAAAACTTGTGAAATTAATATAACAAAGACTGCTTATACGTAGTTACATTGGGAACTTTGGGTATTTTCTACAGATTTTAAGTATTGGATAAGCTCAAACATATTCTGTGCAAAAAACTTTCTTCATGGAATTTAAACCACTTGATGATTTAGAAGCAAAAGAGAAGCTTATGGTCATTTGCTTAAAGATGGACTAGGAATGAATATGTAGAAATAGTGCTTCCTATCACAACTTCATCCCATTTTACATCAATTTTTTCCTTGCATAACAGACATGACATTTAAATATTTCCCTAATGTTATTGGCATAATCAACTCTGTCAAAGAGCCATATGGTTTATGCAAAAACAAAGATAATCTTGGAACATTGACACATGTAAGCTCAATTTAAAAAGCCTGTGAAAATAGTGGAAAGCAGATGGAGGAATTGCCACAGAAATCATCAACACTTAGAAGAAGAAGAATGTTTCTTTGGGGTCACAGTCACTTCCCCAGGAATGGTCAGATGTGCAAGGTTTTATTCCTACTTGCTTGTCAGTAATAAAAATAGTGTTGGCATATAAATGTTTTAAAATTTTACCTATGGTTGTGTAATGCTTTTACTATTTCTGAATACATTGTAAGTATGCACATTCTCATTATAAAATGAAAATCTTTTTGATTTTTCAGTAGTGGGAGAGAAATAATTTATCACTATTAAATCAGAAATGTTCTTTTTCATTTTTCTGAATGAAAGAATAGTTTTTGTTCTATGTAGATTCTTTATCAACATAGAATATTTAGTCTCAGAGCCGGGCGCGGTGGCTCAAGCCTGTAATCCCAGCACTCAGGGAGGCTGAGACAGGAGAAT
>PVHX01007392.1:61529-71588 GCA_004024805.1 Geosciurus inauris | reverse complement strand
TCAATATTTCATTTATGGATTAATCATACTGTCAAAAAAAGAGACTTAAATTTGAATAGCTCAATAAAAATAATTAAAAAATGTTTAGGCCAGATTCTTTATTAGAAATTATAATTGCTAGACACTGCTCTTTACAGTAGTTTAATCATAAAGTTTAAAAATCCCAGTAGGAAGCATTTGTGCTGCTCATTTTACATCAGTGATTATTTACCTTATTGTTTTATAAATCCATTACCATGCCCTTTGTAAAAACAAATAACTACATTCTCATTCTCCTTTCTTCTGAGGCAGGTTTATTGCTGTGGTTCTGAAGGAATGGACTAATCAAAAGTGGGAAAGGACTGGAGTTGGGGCCAAAGAGAATTTGGATGACATGACATTTAATAAAGTGTAAAATTGAATGAATGTTGCTTTTGACCTTGAAAATGAAATATCAAGAATAAAGAGATAAATATCAATATTATAGTTTGCAGTAGAAATTCATAAAAATTTGTTTCTTTGCAAAACACTAAAATTATACAATGAAATCCAGTGGGAATTTAAAATGAGAATGTTGGAACCAAAGTAAAAACCATGATCAATTTTTAAAAGAATGAAGATAGATTACCTTCTAAATAATGTTTTATTGTATCTTTCTTATATATTTCTTTTTCTGTTTTAGATTTGGATGGCAATTGCCTTTCTGCAATTGTGTTATGGCCACCATTGCAGTTAAGAAATGGAAAATGAATTTCTGAGATCAATGAAGTCTGATGTCATCAGCACCAGAACCATGTATAGAAAGAACAAAACACAGACTTAAGAGGAAGGCAAGAGAGAAAAACCAGAAAAAATAGGAGAAACGTGGTGCAATTGAATTTTGAGAATAAAGCAGCTTTAGGAAATTGCAGCTGGAGACATCCATCACTGTGGAATGGGCAGTGGCTTAGCTGGCTTCATACCTGCACTGTGGGTTGGGGGATCCCTCACTTGTATGTAACAAAAACCCAATATTCTTCCCTTGTGAAATGTTTTGGGAATTAAAAAGATAATAAATATTTGTTGAAATATAACATGTGTGAGTCAGATTTTCATTGGAGTGACTAAAATACCTGACCAGAACAACTTAAAGAAGGAAGAGTTTATTTTGATCTCACAGTTTCAGAGGTCTCAGTTCATAGATGACTGATTTTATTGCTGTGGTTTCAAAATGAGGCCAAGCATCATGACAGAAGGGCATAGTGGAGGAGAGCTGCTCACCTCATGGTAGATAGGAAGGAGAGAGAGAGAGAGAGAGAGAGAGAGAGAGAGAGAGACAGAGAGAGAGAGAGAGAGAGAGAGAGACAGAGACAGAGACAGAGAGACACAGAGACAGGGAGAGAGAGACAGAGAGAAAGAAAAGATAAACTCTCAGAGCATGCCCCCAGTGATCTTACTCCTCTAGCCATGCCCTACCTGCCTATAGTTATCACCTAGTATAGCAGTCATTTCAAAATTACTAATCTGTCAAATGGATCTGTATACTAATTAGGCTATAATTGGCACAATGTAATTGTTTTATCCCCTGGATTAACACAGGAGCTTTTGGGGCCTACCTCATATCTAAACCGTAACACAGAAAAGTGCAGAACCATAATCCATAGCTCGATCAATTTCCACAAAATGAAGTTACTCATTCCAGAATATTGTGAGAAGCCCAAAGTCCACACTGGCGTAACCTTCCAGACATTACAGCCTAAATGTAGCTATCAGCCCAACTTCTAAACCATAGAATAGTTTAGTCTGTTTCTGAAATTTATATGAATGTAATCATACAAGAGGTATTTTTATGGGGGTCCATCTCTATTTACTAAACATCATGTTTGTGAGATGCATCCTCATTGCAAGTAACAATTCTTTGTTGTTTCTTAGTACTCTATGCCTTCTCTTGTATAAAAGAAGTTTATTTTTTCCTCTAACAATAACAATGTTGCTAAGAACATTCTTAGACCCTGTCTTAGGGAACATAGGTATATTTTTCCTTGGGCACATACCTAAGAGTGGAATTGCTGGGGCATGTAGTAATCATCTTTAGTGGAAACAGTTGAATAGTTTTTCCAATGTGGTTTTCAATGAATTCCAGTTGCTTTTCATCTTCCTTAACTTTTGAAATTATCATTTTTATTTTGAGCCTTTATAGTTAATGGTAGTGATATCTCATTCTGGTTTCAACTTAAGAAGTTGAGTGCCTTTAGATATGTTTATAGACCCTTTGGACATCCTCTTTTGAAATGAGGATATTTCAAAAGTCTGTTAGATTTTCTTGCTCAGTTTTTCTATTGGATTATCTGTCTTTTTTTCATCAATTTTAGAAGTTTTCTTGTGTTCTGCATCTGAGCCCTTTGTCAGTAAGATGTATTGCAAACATTTCTACTCTGGGGCTTAATTTTTTACTTCTTGATGACTTTGATGAATAGATGTTCTTAATTTTAACATAGTACAATTTTCTAATTTTGTTTCTTTTCTGGTTAGTGCTTTGTGTATTCTCTTTAAGAAAATTTTGACTGATTGTGGATATAGTTTAGTGGTAAACTGCATGCTTAATATGTGTGAAGCTCTGGGTTTAATCCCCAGTACCAAGTAACTAAATAAAAAGAAAACATCTTTGCCTCTTCAAAGGTCATGAAAATAATTTCTTCCAGAGCCCTAATGTTTTAGCTTTTACCTTTACATCTACAATACATCCAGAACTAAGAGGCTCAAGGTTCACATCTTTTAGATATGGATATTCATTTGACAAATATCCAACTGATCCAAAGCACTGACTACAAAGGTATTTTTTATAACTCTGAGTCTTCTAGTTCATGTATATAATCTCCCTCTCCTAGTATCATTTCATAATTTTTAAATGTTAAAAATAACTTATTGGATTTATTTCTAAGTACCTGATGCTTTTAAATGCTATTTTTCCAATTTCATTTTCTAAATGCTTGTTTCCAGTATATGCAATAGTGTATTATATAGCCATGCTTTTTTGAGAATGAGAGGACTTTAAAAAAGAACGAACATTATGTAGAATATTGACTATTAATGACATACCTATTCAAAAGGTAATAATGAGAGCAACACTGAAAATCCTCTACTGTTCTGAGCCTTTGCTTAATAACAGTTCATATTCTGCACTGAGACAAACATATAACAATTTCTTATCCAAGGGACACTAAAGTTGGAGAATCCTGAGGCCTCTGCATGATTGCCCAGATTTTTTCGAGTTGCTGCCATTTTCAGCTATTGCCTGTTACATGTTGATAAACTTTCTGTGACATGATGATCAGTGACCAGCTCTTGGCAACTAACTAGAACTTTTTTGTAGTTTCTTTTCCTTTTGTGCCTGAGGCAGAAATTACGTTTCTGTACTAGGAAGTCTACAATTTTTCTTTCCTGTCAAAGAGATCAGATCAAAGCTCCATTTCCATACCTGTGATCCTCTTTTGTTTTAAATATGAGATTTCTTCTCTATCCACTTCCTTTTTTTTCCCATAGAAGGGTTGGAAGTGCAAATCTTATGTATAATATTTATTTCATTTTAGTACTTATGTTATATATATTTACTGATTGTCTTAAGTCTATCTTTTAACCCATTTTTTCCCCTTAAATTATCTTGGGAACTACCTGCATCAGAAGCAGCTATGGTACTTATTAAAAAATGCAGATTCTTAGCTCCTCTCTGGTTCTAGGAATCAGCAGTTCTGGAGGTGGGATTCAGGACTCTGTATTTTTTTTAAATATTTATTTTTTTAGTTGTAGGTGGACAGAATATCTTTATTTTATTTTTATGTGGTGCTGAGGATCGAAACCAGTGCCTCACGCGTGCTAGGCGAGCACTCTACCACTGAGCCATGACCCCAGGCCCCAGGACTCTGTATTTTACAAATATCATGTCAACTAAGTCTTCTGCATTATTAGTTGTGTCATTTGCATAAGCTTCTGGTATATTCCAAATGTGTTTTGTATTCTTATATTTTACAATGTAGGTTTTCTTTCTTTCTCTCTCTCTCTCTCCTTTTCTTTCTTTCTGAGAAGATAGTGACAAATGTTAGGGAGTAATAACAGTAAGTTAGGGAGTAATAACAGTAAGTAATTAAAAAGAAACATTTTCATTAATGACCATAAACATGAAGTGATATCAGAGGATTTCAGAAATATTCTCTTTCTCTCATCCCTGACTATGGACTTCTTCAAGGAAGGGAAGGGGAGACGAGTGAGGGGTGGAAGGGCTTTGCTGTTCTCATGGTGTGATGGCAGCTTCAGTTTCTTCATTTGTGAAATGGGAATTAAAAAGAACCCACTTTATTGAGTTGGAAGAATCAGTGCGCGAAAGCACTGGCCACGGTGCCTGGCTCTTCATAAATAGTTGTTTTCATTATTGTAGGCAAGTTCTGGGATGTGTCTAAATCAGAGATTTGAGAAAATGTCCACCTCAGTGTGCTTATGTGCCAGATATGAAGATAGTGCCGAGGAATAGAAAGCGGGGGGACTCCAGGACAGGAGTCATGATTTTGTAGGTGTGTACCAAGTTAGATCTTGCTGTGCCATTATCATGACACTGAGATGGAGAGGATGCCACCTTTTCACTACTCAAAGAAACTGGAAAAAAAAAGAACAAAAAACATAATACCACCAATTTAAAAAAAAAAGAAAGAAAAAAAAAAGAAGGAAAAAAAAAAAAAGGAAAAAAACCCCATAATACCACCAATTAAAAAAAAGAAAGAAAGAAACTGGGACTGTGGGGCAGAGTAAGAAGTCCTGTTTCAGAAGCTGAAAGCAGCCAAGGGAGTGCTCAGGCCAATGGTGCTTGACTCCAGTGTCCTGTTCAGCATGCTGCCTGGAACCCCAGTCTGGATGAGAGCTCCTTGGGTAGCTGGAGGTCCCATCTGATTTGGCGATGCCAAGATATGATCTCAACTACTCTGTTTGTCTGATATACCTATTAAATCAGGCAAATTAGAGAAAAAGATAACACATCCTGACTCCTGAGAAATCATAATGATGATTGCTCATGACATTCTTTGAGAAAGAGCTGAGGGGTGTGACGATTAAAGGAATCAGGGGTTCTTTCTCTTTCTAAAAAAGACATTATTAAGGGGGAAATCCATGTCTTAAATACAATTATTCTAAACCAACCAACCAACCATCCAAACAAATGACCAGTTGTTTTGAGGCAATTTATTCTGGTTAGTCAAAACTGTAGACATGAAGAGGCCCTAAGAAATGCCATTTAAGGGATAGAAATAATTCCATAAAAATTCATGCTTCATTTAGTGGTGAATCATTCCACAAACATCCAGTGCTTGAAATGAAGTGAGGAAGTAAGAGATAGTAAAGTGCTCTTTTTGGCAAGTTAAAAACTGCTAGTTCTCTACTAATACATGCTTACGTTTAATTCTTGCCACACTTTTCCGTGTGAAGGTAGGTGAAGGACATGTTGTAAGGGGCATCCAGATCCCTGTTCAGGTTGAGGAGCTTCTTCCCCAGTTGGCTGCCCTTCGATGAGGAAAGTCATCCTGCCAAGGTCATGGCCCTGCTGCACAGTAGCCTGCTTCCAGTGACTAGTATATTGTATAGTCTGGTATATATCACCCCTTGTCCAGCTCCAAACAACCCTCAAGAGTGATTCCAGCCTCAGAGGTACCTAAGCGTGAGCTAAGGTTGATCTGGAGTTGGCATCTTGGCTCTCTTTCCAATATTGCTTCATTGCTTTACCCCATAGTTACCAACCACTCACCAGTTATCTTTCTAAATGCCAATCTCTGACCCAAAGCTTGTGTCCCATGGACTCTGACCCGCAGCAGCAGGGAACTGAGGGGGCATGCACGTTCTTGTAGTTGCGGGTAAACTCACAAGTTGTGTACTTTGTTATGTTTGTTTAAATATTAAGAAACATAGTAAGGATCTGAGGTGCAGAATACTGAAAGAAACTCTATATTGTGAAACCCATTATTCTGCATAATTAAAATATAATAATTAAAAAAAGTGAGACTACAGATTCAACAGTTACTTAGACGAGTACTTCTTAAACTTGGGATATGTATCAGGATCTCTAGTAGAGGATGTTTTATTTTCTATTTTTAAAGTTTGATTTCCCAAGTCTTATTCCAGCTTTTATGAATCATGATCTTTAGGGGATAGACCCAAGATTAAAAAAATAAGTTCCTGGCAGCTCTGATGAAACTAGTCTATAGATCAGTGTTTACAAATGACTGCCAAAGAAAAAATATTTATAGATTAAAAATGTAACCCCAAAATCTATGTCCCAATTTTTGCTGTATGCATTTTTAACACATACTGAAGATCAAGGTTTTGCAGAACATGAAGGCATATATAAAGGGCTGGGTAAATGGAATGAATGAGGGAACAAACTTGCCACCTTCATGGGGGTTAATGACCTTCTCTCTTGCAGACATAGACATGGCTAATAACGCATGGCACATTTAGGCAAACATTACCAGACTTCATGACCAACACAAGGAAACAATTCCTGCTAGAGCTACCCCACAAAGCACAGATTGCTTCAGGAAGTACTAGTGAGTTTCCCATCATTTGAGGTTATTCAAGCAGAGTATGGCCTATTGTTCTGGCAATGGGGATTTCTTTACAGAGAGAAGTTTAACTAAACAGTCTGGAACAATCTATGATGCAAGAGACAGATGTAGAATTTATGTCTTTGGGGAAAAAGGACAATTTCAATCGGAATGCTTAAGTGAGGCCTGATAGCTTTTAGCTATAATTTTTAGGAGATCAACCTTGGATTAGGGTGTGACCTTTGCTGGGCATCTTGTCAAAGATAAATGAATGCTGTGATAACCTATTAGTTAAGGAAAAAATAGCTCTGGTCAATCTCAAATGGAAGGAGTAATATAGATAGGCTGTGTGTGTGTGTGTGTGTGTGTGTGTGTGTGTGTGTGTGAGAGAGAGAGAGAGAGAGAGAGAGAGAGAGAGAGAGAGGTGTGTGTCGGGGGGACCAAGTACGCTCCAGTGGTCTCTTCCCACTCTATGTTCTGGACAGTTCACATAGTCAGGGACTATGGGACTCCATCTGGAAGAGTAGAGTTGTTTTTCTTAATGAAATTCAATCCTTTTTGTTTTAGAGATGAACTCAGAACAAAAATAGGATTACATTGTCTTATAAAATAACTTAATACAGGTCATGGTGGGGTAAGTTTCATATACGTAATTGAATCTTTTTATGAATGGCATTCCTTAATGAATTTTTAATAGAAGATATAGTGTTTTCATTTCATAGCAATAAAAGGGAGAACTGCTTCATGAACATTTTAATAGGGAATCTATACATTGAAAGCTGTGCTGCTTTACTTTATTATGTTGTTGTTCCCCCAAAGCAGATGGTCTATCAGTATTTAACCTCAAGGTGTTGCCTTTAAAGGCTCCAATGTTGAAATTATGTGAATAAATATGAGAATTTAAACATATATACTTGGGAAAGAAACCATTTGGGAAGAATATGTTATCGGGTAGCTTTTGAAGGCCACTATTTGATCATTTTGGTTGAGCTCAGTGATCAGAAAACAATGTAGTATATTGGAAAGAATTTAAAAAATGGTAGTTTTGGAATTGGTGTTGTTCCCATTGACTTCTTCTTGTGTGATTGTCAATGAACTCTTTTCTCCTTTAGTACTACAATTTTCTCAACTCTTCAATGTTGGATTAGCCAATCTTCAGGAACATTTTCAATTGTAAAGTAGAATCTCACATCTCATGGGCAAACCTACTTTTTTGATTCTACAGAATGTGGACAAAAAGATATAAATCCATGCTCTTAACCACTGTTGCAAAAGATGCTATGTCACAGAGTTCCTGTGTAGATTAAGGAGGTAATGTATTAAAGGTAATTAACACAGTGCCTAGAAAATGCACAATGAATGCGATTTTTAGATTGTCTACACATTATGCTCTCTGGATAGATTGTCCCCCAAATCTATTATTTGGTCTTGTCAATTGCAGTGAAAATGAACCTGAGTGTTTTCTAGGCATAATTAATATTCCTAAATGGATAGTTCAGTTTTTCTCTTAGTTATGACCACTGTAAAATGATAGTTAAGGTCCTTATTGTCAAGGCCTTTTCTGAAACTTAAGAAATTTCTCTGGTAATTCTCTGATTATATTTGTGCAGAAACATATTGTCATTCATATGCCATATAAAACTTTTTATTTTACATTATAAAACCAACTTATATGTACAAAATGAAGCTTAGGAAAATACAGTGACCAACAAAATACAGTGACCATTAACACTAATATTTTAACACTAATATTTTAGAATGCTTCTTTGATATTTATTCCATATTGAAGTTTTTAAAAACACTTAGATTAAACCATATGGTAGGTACAATTTAGAAGTCTTTTTTTTTTTTTGGTACCAGGAATTGAACTCAGGGGCACTCGACCACTGAGCCACATCCCTAGCCCTATTTTTTGTGTTTTGTTTAGAGACAGGTTCTCACTGAGTTGCTTAGCTCCTTACCATTGCTGAGGCTGGCTTTGAAGGTGCGATTTTCCTGTCTCAGCCTCCTAAAGTGCTGGGTTACAGGCGTGCGCCACCTAACCAGGCTTAGAAGTCTGTTTTTTTTTTTTTTTTTTTAACAGTATTTAGTTGATTTAATTTTTTTCAGCTCTTTTAAGAAATTTATTCTTTTTAGATATATACAACAGTAGAATATATTTTGACATACATATATAGAGTATAACTTATTCTATTTAGGATCCCATTCTTTTTTTAAAAAACTTATTTATTTATTCTGTTTAGGTTTAAATGATAGCAGAGTGCATTTTGATTCATTGTACACAGATAGAGCACAACTTTTCATTTCTCTGGTTGTATGTGATGTAGAATCACATCATACATGCAGTCATACATAAAGCTAGGGCTATGATGTCCATCATATTCCACCATCTTTACTGTCCCCCTGTGACCAAAAGTTCCTCCATTCTTCACGTGTCCTCCCCCACATTGTGGATCAGCATCCACTTATCAAAGAAAACATTCGGCATTTGGTTTTTTGAGATTGGCTTACTTCACTTAGCATAATATTCTCCAACTCCATCCATTTACCTGCAAATGCCATAATTTTATTCTCTTTTGTTGCTGAGTACTATTCCATTATGTATATATACCACAGTTTCTTTATCCAGTCATCTATTGAAGGGCATCTAGGTTGGTTCCACAGTGTAGCTATTGTGAATTGAGTTGCTCTAAACATTGAAGTGGCTGCAGCACTGTAGTATGCTGTTTTTAAGTCTTCTGGGTATAGACGGAGGAGTGGGATAGCAGGCTCAAATGGTGGTTCCATTCCAAGTTTTCTAAGGAATCTCCATACTGCTTTCCAGATTGGTTGTACCAATTTGCAGTTCCACCAGCAATGTATGAGCGTGCCTTTTCCCCCACAACCTCGCCAACACTTATTGTTATTTGTATTCTTGATAGTTGCCATTCTGACTGGCATGAGATGAAATCTTAGGGTAGTTTTGATTTGCATTTCTCTGATTGCTAGGGATGTTGAACATTTTTTCATATGTCTGTTGATGGATTGTATATCTTCTTCTGTGAAGTTTGTGTTCAGCTCTTTGGCCCATTTATTGGTTGGGTTGTTAGTTTTTTTGGTGTTAAGCTTTTTGAGTTCTTTATATATCCTGGAGATGAGTGCTCTATCAGATGTGTGTGTGGCAAAGATTTGTTCCCAGGATGTCGGCTCTCTGTTCACTTCATTGATTATTTCTTTTGCTGAGAAGAAGCTTTTTAGTTTGAATCCATCCCATTTGTTGATTCTTGATTTTACTTGTTGTGCTATAGGAGTCTTGTTAAGGAAGTATAGTCCTAATCCGATATGATGAAGATTTGGGCCTATTTTTTCTTCTATTAGGTGTTGGGTCTCTGGTCTGATTCCCAGGTCCTTGATCCACTTTGAGTTGAATTTTGTGCATGGTGAGAGATAGGGGTTTAGTTTCATTTTGCTGCATATGGATTTCCAGTTTTCCCAGCACCATTTGTTGAAGAGGCTGTCTTTTCTCCAGTGTACGTGTTTG
>PVHX01007392.1:0-61429 GCA_004024805.1 Geosciurus inauris | reverse complement strand
ATGGCTATATCTAAGTGGATTCGTCTCTGTGTCTTCTATTCTGTCCCATTGGTCTACATGTCTATTTTGGTGCCAGTGCCATGCCATTTTTGTTAAGAAGTCTGTTTTTATTAGCTAATACTGTAAGCATGTCTCACAAATTTGATATCTTTACAAACATTTAACATTTTAATGGATTCAAATATAAATATATATACCCATACATAAATGCCTATGCGTTTGCATATATATGTGTGTGTATATGCATGTACATATGTGTGTATATATATTTATTTAACCCAGGGCCTTGCACATGTTGAGCACATGTGCTACCACTGAGCTATACCCCTTAGCCCTTGGATGCAAATACTTCCTTGTTCTAAATTTCTTTTTAAAGGATTTTCTAGGTATACAGTCATATTAGCCATAAACATAGCCTTTTATCTTTTAATAATTTCACATTCTCCTTTTATTCTTGTTGCATAGTGCATTGCATTGTTTAGAACTCACAAACTGCCAGTAGTTCAGCATAGACGAAGCAAGGCTTCACAGGGTGGCAGTCAGGTATAAAAGTTATGAGGATCTAGAGGTACAAGGCATCTAGATCCTGAAGTGCCTTAAATGTTATGCTAACAATTTTGGGTTTTATTCTGTAGAAGGGAAAGAATGTGTGAAAATGATAGTAACTTCTTACTTTACATCACACACAAAATCAATTTTATATGGATATGGCCTGTGGAAGGCAAAAATGTAATACTGACAGAAGAAAAGAAAGAGCACTATCTTTATGACCTAAGCATATAGGAGAATTTCTAGAACAAACAAAAATCATAATTCATACACTCTTACCAACAAGTATTTATTGAATGCCTACTAATCTAGGCAGTGTTCTATGTACTTGGGATGTATCAGTGAACTGAACAGAAGATAAAAACCCCTCTGTGTATGGGATTTTATATTCTTAGAGTTGATAAAGATATTCACTACAAACTACATAGCATATTAGAAGTTGGGAAGTGTTGTCTTCTCCTGACTCTTGCTTATTTAGTTGTAGATAGACAGAATGCCTTTATTTTGTTTACTTATTTTTATGTGGTGCTGAGGATCGAACCCAGTTCCTCACACATGCTAGGCACTTGCTTATTTAGTTATACTGAGATATAATTTATACAGCAAGGGTGGGCAAATGCTTGATTGTTTTTATGAGAAAGAGTTTTAACTATTGATTGAACAGTTTTAATGATTACAGAATTATTCAGACTTTCTATCAACTCTATTTCACATTATATTCTAATTTGTTCTAATTTTCTTTATTAAATTTTAATCCTACAAGCTAGACACTATAATAATAATGTTATTAAGTATTTTTATATTATTGTTAAAATAGTTTGAATGTTACCCTGTCCTTAAATGAAAACATTTCTCCTATAAACAGTAAGTGGCTGATTTTGTTTTTTTAGCAAAATAATTACTTCCATTTACATTTATTGTAATTACTGATATATTTACATTTATTTCTTCCATTGAATTTGTACTTTTTTATTTGGCCTGACTTATTTCTTTTCTTTTTATCCATTCTTTTTTACTTTTAGATTAAGTTGGTTTTCTTTATTATTATTTCCCTCTCTACTAATAGGGATATTATATATTTTATTATAATCTTTTTGTAGTACCATTGTTCTGGACAATATGAAGACTTGGAATGATTAAATTTTGGTCAACTTCCTTATTATTAAAAATAAGTTTCATTTTGTTTGATATTTTAGTTATATCTTAATATTTTAATCCCTCAATTAGATGTTATTGCTGTTGATTTATACAATGCTTTTTCAGTGTCTTCTCATGCTAACCATTACTTTAGATTGCTGGATGATCCGGTTTGGATGTGAGGTATCTCTCAAAAGCTCACATGTGAGACAGTGCAAGAAGGTTCAGAGGAGAAAAGATTGGGTTGTAAGAGTCTTAACCCAATCAGTGAATTCATCCCCTGATAGGGATTATCTGAGTGGTAACTGAAGTGGTAGGGTGTGTCTGGAGGAGATGGGAGTTGGGGAGTGGCTCTGGGTGTATATTTGTATCTGGTGAGTGGATTTCCTCTGCTCTCTGATTACCATGTGAGCTGCTTCCCTCTGCCACACTCTTCCACCATGGTGTCCTGTCTCACCTTGAGCCCTGAGGAATGGAGTTGGCTGTCCATGGACTTAGACCTCTGAAACCATGAGCTCCCAAATTAACTTTTCCTCCTCTACAATTGTTCTGGTTGGGTTCTCAAGTTATAGCAGTGAAAAAGCTGAGTAAAACACTGGAATATCTTATATCTCAGCTCTTCCCTAAGGTGTTATTTTCATTTTTTTTATAAATTACATATTTTAGCCATTCTTCTAGTGATATATGCTGATAATACATTTTTATTTCAATTTTATTTATTTACTTTTTTTGGTACTGGGACTGAACCCATGGGTGCTTTACCACTGAGCTACCTCTCCAGTACTTTTTATTTTTTATGTTGAGACAGGTCTCATTAAGTTGTTGAGAGTTTTTCTAAGTTGCTGAGTCTGACCTCAAACTTGTGATCCTCCTGCCTCAGCCTCCTAAATTGCTGGGATTACAGGCATGTACCACTGCTCATGACTTCAACTTTATTTTTGAAGGATAGTATTGATAGGAAAATAATTCTTGCTGAAAATTGTTCTTTTAGTATTTTTGCTTCTATTTTTACACTTGAGAGATTAATAATTAGTATGTCATTCTGTTGTAGATAATCTGTTTCTTTTTTCTCCCTGGTAGATTGTAAGATATTCTCTTTGCCTTTGGTGTGTTATAATTATGCTCTTATGTAGTAAGATATTGCTTTTTCTTTTCTTTCTAGTTTATCTTGAAACTTTAGATTGGACCCAGGCACTCCACAACTGAGCTACATTCCCAGCCCTATATTTCCTACTTTTTAAATTCTCTTTAGTTTCTCATCTCATGGTTTCTCTGTGATGCACTCTGTATTCCCTTCCTTTATTTTTTCCCTCTCTATTCTCCCTGTTTCCTAATTCTTTTTTTTCCATACTTTCCATCTGAGAAATTCATCTGAATAATTTTTTTCTAAAAATTTTTTAGTTTTCAGTTTTTTTGCTGTACAGTTTAACCTGACATTAAGTTGCTGATTTAATTAATAGTTCTATCTTTAAATCCACATAGTCAATTTTGATAGTTAATTGTTTCTTCATTTGTTTTCAGTACATTATTTTATTTCTTATTATATGTATCTGTTTTCATTCTAATATATGTAATTGTAGTATGTGTAATTCTATATTCTCTTAATTAGGCTTATTTTTGGTAATGGTTCCTTTTTTCTCCTCTTCTTCTGTGTTATTCATTGTTGAGTGCTTAACCTTGAGATTTTACTTTTGGAAATTTGAGAAATGAGTTTAGATGTGTTTCTCCAGTGATACTGTGTGTTTGCTTTTGCCAGGGACCTAGAGGGCACTACTAACGTAGATTTACTTTAAGCTTAATTTTAGTTTGGAGTTTTCCCAAAACTTCCCAAAAGTAATGGAGATTCTGTTTCTGCTTCCATCCAAGGAGGGTCTGAAACTATGAATTCTTAGGTGAGAATTTCTATCACTCTTCTCCCAGAGTCAAAGTGATAATCACACATTTATTGTATCTCCTTGTAAAGCTTTCCCTCTCCTTTACTTATTCATGTCCTTATTCAGGATTCTCTAATCTGATTCCCCACTTTGCTAAGAATCCAGGCTTTCTCCTCTTTCTGTTGTAGGTGAAATTCATTAAAACTCAATTTCCAGGCCAGGAGGAATCAGTTCATTGGATATCCACTTTCATGGAAGTTTTGGTCTTTTTAATTTCTTCTTTTTTTTCTGTCCTGTATTTGAAAAAAACATGTTTTTGCACATTATCTAGCTAAAATTATATGGATGAACCCCTGCGCCCTAAAACCCCTCTGAATAGCTGAGAACCCATGGGAGAAATGTAATGTTTAAAGAACTACCTTAAAAATGAGTTCTAGGGGCTGGGGTGTGGCTCAGTGGTAGAGCGCTTGCTTAGCATGCATGAGGCACTGGGTTCAATACTCAGCACCACATATAAATAAATAAAGATCCATTGACAACTAAAAAAAATTAAAAAAAATGAGTTCTAGACTTTTACAGTGTTGGTGGAACTATAAATTAGTAAAACCACTATGGAAATCAGTATGGAGGTTCCTCAAAAGACTAGGCATGGAACCACCACATGACCCATCTGTACCACCCTCAGTATTTATCCTAAAGAATTAAAGTCATCATACCATAGCAATACCTGCATACTCAAGTTTATAGCAGCACAATTCATAATAGCCAAACTATGTAACAAGTCTAGGTGCCCACCAACAGATAAATAAAGAAAATGTGGTATATATACACAATGGCATTTTTTAAAAAATATTTTTTAGTTGTTGATGGATCTTTATTTTATTCATTTATTATTTATATGTGGTGCTGAGGATCGAACCCAGGGCCTCACACGTGCTAGGCAAGTGCTCTACCGCTGAGCTACAGCCTCAGCCCTACACAATGGCATTTTATTCAGCCATAAAGAAAAAATAAAATGATGTAATTTGGGGGAAAACAGATGGAAATATATATAATTCTGTTAGGAAATAAGCCAAACTCAGAAGGTCAAGGGTCGTATGTTTTCTCTCATATGTGGAAGCTAGAGAGGAAAAAGGAAAAGGAAGGTGGAAGGGCGGGGATCTCCTGAAAATCAAAGGGAGATCAGTAGAGAAAAGGAACCAAGCGGTGGGAGGTGGGGGTAGGGGACTGTTGGGGAGTGATATTGGCCAAATTATGTTATATTGTGTGCATGTACCAATATGTAACAACAAATCCCATCAACATAATTCACCAATAAAAATTTGGAAATTAAAAAGAGTTCTAGGCTCAGAAGTTTTTATGGGTTAGTACTTGGCATTGTTATTAAACAGGTAGTTTTCATGTAAAAATATACATAATTTTTATATGTAATATAAACTTTTTCAGAGCACAGGAAAAGAATAACCCTAATACAAAACCTATGAAAATAGTTCCAATAAAATGTGTGGGTCAATTTCACTTATGCATATTGATTTACAAATATGGAACAAATTCTATCTAGCAGTGTAAAAAATACAATATTTTCAGGTAGAATTTATTTCAGGAAGAGAAAAAAAATCAGCTGTCAATCAGTGAAATCTATCATTATAGTAGTATACATCGCAGGATAAAAATCTATGTTATTATCTTAAACCATGAAAAGATATTGAGTATATTTAACATACATTTAGCATGAATACTTAGTACATGGGGATAGAAAGATTCACAATTTAACAGTTATTTAGCAGTTAGTAGTTAACATATTACTGCATGGTAAAAATGTGTTTTAGAGCTAAAGAGAAACTATCCAAGTGGGAATTTCATTTGAGAATCATCATTTTTGTAGTTCAAGATGGGGAAAAATGTATTTACTAAAGCACAGGAAGATTAAAGTTGGAAAGGAATTAAGGACAGAATATTGGGAGTGGCTATAGTGGGTGGGTAGAAACTGAGAAAATGTCGTTAAAGAGTTTTATAGGAATCTGTGCAGAACAACTTCTTGGAAAATGTAATTAGGAGAGTTTTAAGAATCATACCAGGCCAGAGTCTCCTCTTGCTCTCTCTGCTGCTGTAGCTGGAGCCTTGGCCTTCACCACTTCTCAGCATCTGCACCTCCCTCATAATGGCTAAAACGGCAATGGCCTACAAGGAATAAATGCAGGGGCTGTCCACACTGTCCCTGACTTGAACTTGCTTCTATCAGGAATTTGCAAGATTGACATCTACACTTAAGATGATATGGAATTGAAGCAAATCAACAAGCTTGCCCCTGGCCAGGCATTTGAGCTGATTTTAATGCTACCCTCTCTTATCTCAGAAGTCCCATGAACTTTTGTTTCTCCAAAGAAGAAAACCCTTTTCTGGAGGAGGTCTAGAAAAAAGTGTAGGCTGCAGGGGGAAGAAAGTCTTAGGATGCCCAGGTGCTGAAGCAATTAGGAGAGAATAAGGAACAAGAGCAAAAAGTTCCTTGGAGGCTTTGGAGGAAAACAACTGCAGCAAGATGGTGAAACAAAAACTGACCTTGAAAATGAAACAAATTAAGGAAAACTGTGAGGGTAACTAGCTGCTATTATTAAATATCTGCAGAAAAAGGAGAAGCATGTGTTGGAAGTGTCAGAAAGAAAGAACTCCAGGTTGAAGTGACTGGCTAAAGCCATAGAAGGTATGGCCTGGCCATCAGTAGTAAATTCCCCTGCCTGTATTATAATGGATCATGCAATATCAGCATGGGAAATGTATGACATGGTTTAAGAAGAACTAATTATCAAAAACAAAACAGAATCAAAAAATAAAAAAGTCAATGTGGGAAAAAAAAATACATGGCCAAATGATGCAAAATATCATGCATGGAGAGGTTGAAAAGGGAGAAGACTAAGGAAAAGCCATTGGGCGTGCCTATTAGGAAGTCACCAGTGCCTTTTCAGAGGGGCAATTTAGTACAGCTGTGCAGAGACTCCAGGCTGCAGTTTATTGAGGACTCAGAATGATATCTAGTGATTACAGACTTCACCTCCAATTAATGATAAAGAATAGGAGAGAAACATGCATGTTAAGGAAAAAATAATAGACCTCAAGATTTTGTTTCTGTTTTTTTTTTTTTTAATATTTTGTTTAGTTGTAGATGGACACAATGTCTTTATTTTATTGCTTTGTATGTGGTGCTGAGGATAGAACCCAGGGCCTCACGCATGCGAGGCAAGCGCTCTACCGCTGAGCTACAACCCCAGCCCTTGTTTCTGTTTTTATTCTTTAAATAGGCAATGGTATTTATAGACTAAAAGGAAAGAAACTTTTGTATGGAGAGATTAAAGATTTTGATGGAATAATGTTTTAGATATTAATAAACTAAAAGGAAGGAAACTTTCAGATGGAGAGATTAAAGACTTTGATAAAATACCACTTTGGAGAATTCAGGAAACATAGGGTAAAGAACTAAGTAATAAGAATTAACCTTAGTATGGAAAGAGGCATTTATTATCTGTAAAGGAAGAAGGGAAAAAAGTATGTGTGAGTACACAAAGAAATTTAGGAGAGGGAGGAAGGAGGTTAAGAGAAATCATGCTCATTCCTGATTTCTGTGAAGTGAGGTCATTTATTGAGACTAAAAATAGCATAAACTGCCTTTTGGAGATTTGAAAAACATAGAAAAAGTTCTCCAATTTTCTTTGGGGATGTTTGATAACATATAACATTTTAATCAGGATGGTTAAAAGATAAATGAGCAGAATTGAGATATGATCCCAAATAACATTAATCTAGCGATAAAAACACTTAAAATGCAAGGATGTCTGGAATTTTTTTTCTATTTTGGTATAATTATAAATTTAGTAGGTTAGGCCTCCCAGATATCAAACTCTGAGGCATAAATTTGCAAGCAGGAAGATTTTTGGATTGCTTTCAGGAATAACACCTGTGGGGAAGAGAAGGCAGTGGGATTGGGCAAAAAAAACTATTGGTTGATAGTTGATAATCATCAACTCCTTCCTCTGTTACTCACTCTCAACGAATGCCATGGCTAAGGGTGCAAGTTCCTGCATAGAGGAGGGGGCCAGGCTGTTACAAGCCATGCTGATCTATCACTGCTGCAGGCAGCCCTTGGTAAGAGCATGTGATATTGGGCAAGGAGGCTCTCTTCAGCTGAGGGCAGTTTCTAGAAAGGTCTTACAGCTGAGGTCTGTTAGCTGGCAGCAGTTCCCTCAGCAGTGGAGAGGATAAGTCTTCAGTCCTGAGGAGACCAGGCTTCCCATCTCAGCATCGGCTTCAGTCTACTCCTTTTGCTGCTCAGACCTACTTCTTTGTTTAAGTTCTGAGCAGATCCTTCAGGATGGTGCTGGGCCACTTTCCATGGGGAAAGAGAGCTTATAAGAGGTAAGTTAGTTGGGTGAACTGTTGTCCCTGTTACTAAGCTTGGCTTGAGTGACAATTGATGGTCATCAACTCCTTCCTCTGTTTTCCATTAGCTTCCTTTCACCCTCCACTTCCACCTTCTCTGGTCTGAATGGCTTAAATTTTGGGGGTACTCAGACCCTCATTCTGAGATATCTGAGTTCCTAATCACTGTGTCCCTTCTAGGCTATAGTGCTGCATTCATCAATTAACCCTTCCCCCTTTTTTGGTGGTACAGTGGATTGAACCCTTGGCCTTACACGTGCTAGGCAAGCACTCTACGACTGAGCTATATCCCCAGTCCATTCCCTCCCATCGATTTACTTTCACATTTGAGCCAAAGAATATCCAGAGATGCCTGAGTGAATCACTTGGATACTTAATATATTCCTTGCTGTCCTACTTCTTCCTGGTGGTCGGGGACAACTATTCTTGAGAGGATGGTGATGGTGATTGCTCTTTTTGCATACTTCTCCCTTGGCACAAGAGCCCCCAAATGCCTGGCTATCAAGTGTGGATTGAAAATTGCTGGGTCTTCTTTGGGAGTCAGGAACCTCTAAACCTATGGAAACCAGAGTTGCCTGGCTAGGAAGTACGTATCCCACAAGAGGTCACTAAAAGTGAGCAATGCCTACCTCAACCCTTTCCTTCCCAGATCCATGCTTCCTTCCTTTTGGAGACTGAACATGATGGTAACTGATTTGATGTGTACAGTGTGTCCTCAAAGATGGGGTCCTATCCTTTCAGAATATTGTCTCTGAAAAGCTCAGCTATGACTTTAACAGCCTATTTATGGTTGCTCTGTTGGTCTGGCAGCTTCTGAGTGGTTCGGTTTGTGGTGGGATGGTGGACCCCCTTGCTGAACTTATTTTGCTGTAAAGTGAGTTATGTGGAGTTCTGGGTCAGAGGATTGAATACTGAAAACCCTCATATGGTAGTGGTGGCTGATGCCCTGTAGGCAGAGAAGTCAAACCTATCCTCATAGTATGTTTTTTCAGTTAAGATGGATCATTGTTCCTTCGAAAGTGGGAGGAGTTCATTGTAGTCAATTTTCTCTCAATTGCCTGGAGTTTCTTTGAGGAATGGAGTTCAATATTGGCAGGCAGTTGCCCGTTTTGCATTTGTAGTGGTCAGGTCTTCTTGGTGAGTGGGAGGCACCTTACTGGCACTCTTTCCTCTATAGCTACTTCATTTTTGCACTGCCAAGCCAGTGTTGAATTTTGGGTACAAAAATGAAGTAGCTATAGTGGAATATTAGCTGGTTGATTGAGTCTCACTTTGGTGGTTGAATTATCTCTTCTTTGTTGGATGCTCTCTGAAGGCATTGACAGTCAATGCAAAGATACTTACACTTCATGTCCCTTCCTATAAGTATATCCACATGCCTTTTCCTCTGCCTAGTCTCTAGCCTTCAATTTTTCTGCTATCAGCCATTTTACTAATGGGCCAAGCCATTTGACTTTGTCTATTCTCTTTCCACAAAAACTATACAACTAGACATACTGCTAGAAGCTCTATTAGGCTTTTCCTTCATTTCTGTCTTTTAAAGTCATCCTGTTAGGCAGCTGAAATCTATTTTTTCCTTGCTCCTTCCTTTCCTTACTAGCTGACTGTGTGAACCAAAGGCAGGGTTTATTTTCCCATCAGTGGTCATATAGGACAACCATATAACCATCAGGTGAACCGAAGCTCTAGTAAACAGTGGTGGATGACAGGGGGCTCTGAGGTACTAGTAATGTTTCATTGGCCCTCTTGCTCCCAGTTGTGGGTGTACCATTTCTGGAACATGGTGGGAAATGTGTACTGAGTGAGAACTTCTGATTCTCCTTTCAGATAAGAATGGAAAAGAATACATTTATTACATCGATGGCAGATATTATGTCATATATCCTATCATAGTACAGCACAACAGTTGAAATAAGGGCTACTATTTTGTTAAGTTTGTCAACCTTCAGGATATCTTTGGCATCTGAAGGAACTGGACTGGTGAGTTAAAGGTAGATAATGCTGGGAACCATTACCCCGTGAGCCTTTTAGAATGCACTAATCTCTGCCATTCTCCCAGGAGTATGATACTTACTATCTTGGCCAGGGAGTGGGCAAGGAAGTTAAGGGGTTTTCACTTGGTCTTTTCTTCCTCACTACAATCGTGCTTATTCTTTTTTTTTTTTTTTTAATATTTATTTACTTTTTTTTTAAGTTGTAGGTGGACAGAATATCTTTATTTTATTTGTATGTGGTGCTGAGGATCGAACCCAGGGCCTCACGCATGCGAGGCAAGCGCTCTACCGCTGAGCTACAATCCCAGCCCCAATCATGCTTATTCTTTAGGTGAAGGAAACAATGTTGGATTCTTCAACTACTAAGTACATTTATATGTTTGAGGACTAGAGAAATGACTACTGTGGAGTCCATGCACTTAGTGGACCCTTAAGAACTGGAGTAGACCACGACTGCATTGATTAGCTGGCCCAGAGGCCATCTCATCCATAATAGAATGCAATGATAATGCTACTATTCCCTGGGTACCAGTGTCATTTCAGACTCTCTCTTGTAGTTCTCAAACAATTTCAATGTTTCCCTTTCCTCAATATATATTTCCCTAAGTAAATGATTGAAGTTACTTTGTGGAAAGACTAGAGCAATCATTGCCTTTTACATTTGTCTTGATGTTTCTTATTATCTATTTTAGTTTTGATTTTTCAGAGTGAATGATTCACTTGTTGACTTTCTTTATACTTGGCTTTGAGAAATGCATATTTTATTAACCATCCCTGTTGTGCCTCCCTAATTTGCCACTAATTCTAACAGTTATCACTGTCATAATTTGATGGAGAATCACTGCCACTTGACCTTTCTCTAGTCTTCTGGGATCATATCTTTCCCATTGCTACTAGTGAACCTCGTTTTGTAACATCATCTTTTTTTCTTTTTTTTTTGGTACTGGGGATTGAACTCAGGGGTACTCAACCACTGAGCCACACCCCCAGCCCTATTTTGTGTTTTATTTAGAGACAGGTTCTCACTGAGTTGCTTAGCGCCTTGGTGTTGCTGAGGCTGGCTTTGAACTCGCGATTCTCCTGTCTCAGCCTCCCAAAGTGCTGGGATTACAGGCTTGCACCACCGCACCCGGCTTGTAACATCATCTTGAACCATCTCTCATGATCTGTGGATGAATCACACCACCTAGTTTCTTAGTGATGCCGTTGCCACTCTGACCAGCACATACTTTATTCCTTTGGTAAATGAAGTAATACTTGGGTCTTTCTAAGGAGAAAAGTTATCTGGTGGGTTGTTTGACTTGAAGTTTTTCTGCTCTAGCATCCTGTCATCTTAGCACCATGTGATCTCTTCTGTCTGCATCGGAGTTCTGACACACCTACTTCACTAAGTGTGGGCCATCACTCCCTGTAAGTATCTGACGGCAGCAGCACCTTAACACTACATTGAAGGGCACTGCCAGGATCTTAATTCCTCTATCCTAGACAAAGCATATCCTAGACAATGTTGGTAAACTCTTCAATATGCTCTCACCCATACCACACCCCCATCTGCCCTCCATTGATTCCTATATTTATTTTCCTGGCTTTTGGCAGTGCATGTAGGCAAGGTCTTAAAGTTACTTTGGGGTACAGTCATTTCTCCTTTACCACACCTAGCTCCTTCCTGGATGGAAAATAACCTTAGCTATTGATTTATAGCAGGGAGTGTGGGAAGAGGTCATGAAGTGGAGACCTCTGTTTATTGCAAGAGGGAGGCCTCCATCTACATTGTCTTTGAGCAAAGAGGAAACATCTGTCCTTAGCAGTGAAGAGTAGGCCACTTCTGTAGACTTGAAGTCAGAGGAATTTGGGGTACATAGTACATCAGTCTAGATGACTTGCATCTATTGTGGATTTCCACTTTGCCTATCACACCCTTGACTTTAGTGTAGCAAATTTACCTGTGTTGAACATTTAACTTTCTTTTTTTGGGAGGATCTAAGTACTGGCCTTTTCTTCAGGTTTCTCTGTCCTCTCTTTAGGTAAAATTCTCTTCAGATAAGTTTCTGTTAAAGATACCCTCTGACTTTCACACTTATTTTTTCCTTAAACCATGATTTAAAAAATTGAGATACAATTCATATAACATAAAATTTACCCTTTAAATGGGTACGATTCTGTAATTCTAATATGTTCCCAAAGTTGTATAACTATCTCTACTACTTAATTCTAAAGTGTTTTTATCACTCTAGAAAGAAACCCTAAATCTATTAGTGGTTGATCTTGGGTACCTCCTCCTCTCAATCCCCAGGAAACCACTAAATCTAGCCTGTGTGTCTATAGATTTCCCTTTCTGGACATTACATATAAATGTTTTCATACAATATGTGGTCTTTTATGTTTGCCAGTTTTCACTCAGGATAATATTTTCAAGGTTTATCCATAAAGATTATATCAGTACTTTATTCCTTTTTATGATTGAATAATATTGCACTATATGGATATAATGTTTTATTTGTGCATTCATCAGTTGATAGACATTCAAGTTATTTCTAATTTTTGGCTATTATGAATAATGCTGCTGTGAATATTGATGGCCAAGATATGGTGTTTTTAAATTTAATTTAATTATTTTTTGTGAGTATGTTTTCAATTCTCTTGGGTGTATATCTAGAAGTAGAACTGCTGGATCATATGGTAACACTGTGACTTTTTGAGAAAATACAAATGGTTTTCCAAAATACTTGCATGATTTTACATCCCCAAAAGCAATCTACAATGGTTAAAGTTTTTCTATATCATGGCCAATGGTGTTTTTTTGTTTTTGTTTTTTTATATTAGGGATTGAACTCAGAGGTGCTCGACCACTGAGTCACATCCCTAGCCCTATTTTGGATTTTATTTAGAGACATAGTCTCACTGAGTTGCTTAGCACCTCGCTTTTGCTGAGACTGGTTTTAAAGTTGTGATCCTCTTGCCTCAGTCTCCCGAGCTGCTGTGATTACAAGCATGTGTCACGTGCCCAGCTATTATGTTTTTTTTGATTAAGGTTATTCTACTGGTGCTAAGTGGTATCAAATGGTTTGGATTTGTAGTTCTTTAATGACTAGTGAGTGATGAATAGCATTTGCTTGTTGTCCATTTGTATATTTTCTTTCAAATGTCTATTCAAGCCGTTTGCCCATTTTTTATTTGGGTTATTTCTTTTTGTTGTTGAGTTGTAGGTGTTCTTTGGATATAAAAGCCTTCTCAGATATGTGATTTGAAGACATTTTCTCCAAGTATGTGAGTTGTCTTTTCATTCTTTTCTGACAGATAGTATAGCTTGAGGCACAAAAGTTTTAAGTTTTAATGAAATTTAATTTTTCTATTTTTCTTCTGTTGCTTATGTTGTTGGATTCATATTTAAGACACCATTGCCAAATCTAAGGTCATCAAGACTTACCTCTGTTTTCTTCTAAGAGCTTTACAGCTTTGGTTTTTAAATTTAAGTATTTGATTCATCTGGAGTTAATTTTCATATATGGTATGAGGTATGGATCTGACCGTTCTTGTGTTTGAGGATCTCTAACTGTCCCAACCTACCTGCTGCAAGGAATTTTCTTTTCTATTGAATGGATTTAGTGCTATTGTCAAAAATCAATCTTCTGTAAGTGCATGGGTTTATTTCTGGACTCCATTGGTATGTCTATCTTTTTGGCAGTATTATACTGTTTTGAGTACTGTGCATTTGTAATACTTTAATGAAGCAATTGGGAAGTGTAAGTAACTTTAGCACTTAGCTCCCCTGCCATGGATTTTTTTGAAAAATGCAAAGAACTCTTAACATTAGATCTATCCTTAGCAAAATTTTAAGTGTTAATATAGTATTCTTAACTAGGCACAATATTGTCCAGCAGAAATCTAGGACTTAATTTTATTTTGCACAGCTGAAAGAGAGCTGAGGGCTATTTTCCAGTAATGCTTGCAGTTGTTGTGTATTTTAGTCAGCTTTTTTGCTGCTGTGACCAAAAGACCTGACAAGAATAATTAGAGGAGGAAGAGTTTATTTAGGGGCTCATAGTGGTTTCAGAGGTCTCAGTCCATAGAAGGTTGGCTCCATTCCTTGGGCAGATGTGGCAGAACATCATGGCAGAAGGGTGTGGAGAGGAAAGCAGCTGGAGACATGGCACTAGTAAGCACAGAGAGAAAGACAGAGCGAGCTCTGCACAAGGGCAAAACATAAACCCCAAAGGCATGCCCCCAAGGACCCACCTCCTCCAGCCACATCTTACCTGCCTAGTTACCTCTCAGTTAATCCCTATCAGGGGACTAATTCACTGATTATGTTAAGGCTGTCCTAACTCGATTTCACCTCTAAACTTCCTTGCATCATGTCACACATGAGCTTTTGGGGGACACCTCATATCTAAACCATAACACTGGGGAATAAATCCTTCAGTCCTGAAGGGCATCTGGGTGCTTATCCCAGAGCTCATTATAATAAACAGACAACTAACAGAATCTCAAGATATATCAGAAACAGTTACAGAATTTTGCATCATTTTGTTTTCCTATTTATGTGGAAAGTCATTAAAGGACAGGAAGCCCTTAGGTACTTAAGGTAATATGGGACCCCATTTGAAGGAACTGCAAAGAAAGGCAGAGCTGCCAAGGGAGAAAATATGCTCTGCTTCCGTAATTGCATCTAAGTTTTGTTTCAGTTCTCCTGGGAAGAAAAGGAAGCAGAAGGCTTTATTTTTTATTATTTTTTTAAATTTCTAAGGTCATTCTTTATTCTGTTTGTTAGTCATTTTCTTATTTTTTTTCCTATATAATAATCTGGGCTTTTTAGTGGAACTTATTGGGAGAAACATGAAACATTAACTGTATGTTTTCAGAAGTGGAAGTCTACTGAGACTTATTTATAATAATTGTTTTTGAGTTTTCATGTACAATCTTTGTTTAGCAAAGCATTCCAATATATATGGCAGAACTTAAATTTATTCTTTCCTGAACACTTTCAAATATAAATATTTTGAAAATAGATAAGGAAACACTGTAAAATCTCTATTATGTGACTTTTTTCTTTTTTAAATTTTAATTAATTAATTTTATAGTAAAATGCATTTTGATATATAGTACACAAGTGGAGCACAATTTCTCATTCCTCTGGTTCAGAGGTTCAGAGTCACTCCACCAGTGTAATCATACTTGTATACAGGGTAATAATGTCTGTCTCTTTCTACTGTCCTTCCCATCCCCACAACCCAGTCGTTCCCCTGACTCCCCTCTGCACAAATCGGTTTTTTCATTCTTTCCTACCCCTCTGCCCCACTATGGATCAACATCCACTTATCAGAGAGAACATTTGGCTTTTGGTTTTTTGAGATTGGCTTATTTCACTTGGCATGATAGTTTCTAGTTCTATCCATTTACTGGCAAATACCATAATTTCATTATTCTTTAAGTCTTAGTAATATTCCATTGTGTGTATGTACATGTTTTCTTTATCCATTCCTCTGTTGAAGGGTATCTACATTGGTTGCATAGTTCAGCTATTGTGAATTGGGCTGTTATAAACATTCATGTGGCTGTGTCACTGTAGTGTGCTGATTTTAAGTCCTTTGGTTATAAAGCAAGGAGTGGGATAGCTAGGTCAAATGTGGATCCATTCCAAGTTTTCTGAGGTATTTCCACACTGCTTTCCATAGTGGATGCACCAGTTTGCAGTCCCACCAACAATGTATGAGTGTACCTTTTCCCCAAATCCTCACCAACACTTGTTGCTTATATTGTTGATAATTTCCATTCTGACTAGAGTGAATGAAATCTTAGTAGTTTTGATTAGCATTTCTCTAATTACTAGAGATGGTGGACATTTTTTCAAATGTTTATTGATTGTATTTCTTCTGTAAAGTATCTGTGCAGTTCCTTAGCCCATTTATTGATTGGGTTATCTGGTTTTTTTTTTTTGTTTGTTTGTTTGTTTGTTTTTTGGTGTTAAGTTTTTTGAGTTTTTTATATATCCTGAAGATTATGCTCTGTCTAAGGTATGTGTGGTAAAAATTTTTTCCCATTCTGTGGGCTCTCTCATCACATTGTTTCGTTTGCTGAGAAGGTTTTTAGTTTGAATCCATTCCATTTATTTATTCTTGATTTTACTTCTTGCACTTTAGGAATCTTGTTTAGGAAGTCAGGTCCTGAAACCAACTTGATGAAGGTTTGGGCCTAATTTTTCTTCTATTAGGCGTAGGGTCTCTGTTTTACTGTGTAAATCTTTGATCCACCTTGAGTTGATTTTTGTGCAGGGTGAGAGACAGATGTTCAATTTCATTCTGCTACATGTGGATTTCTAGTTTTCCCAGCACCATTTGTTGAATAGGCTATCTGTTCTCCAATGTATGTTTTTGGTGCCTTTGTCTAGTATGAGGTAACCATATATGTGGGTTTGTCTCTGTGTCTTCTATTTTGTACCATTGGTCTACCAGTCTATTCTGGTACCAATACTATGCTGTTTTTGTTACTATTGCTCTGTAAAATAGTTTAAGGTCTGGTATTGTGATGCTTCCTGCTTCACTCTTCTTCCTAAGAATTGACTTGGCTATTCTAGGTCTCTTATTTTTCCAAATGAATTTCATGATTGCCTTTTCTAATTCTTTGAAGAATGTCATTGGGATTTTTATAGGAATCACATTAAATCTGTATAACATTTTGGCAGTATGACCATTTTGACTATTTTAATTCTGTCTATCCAAGAGCATGGGAAATCTTTCCATGTTCTGAGGTCTTCTTCAATTTCTTTCTTTAGTGTTTTGTAATTTTCATTGAAGAGGTCTTTCACTACTCTTGTTAGATTGGTTCCCCAATATTTTATTTTTTTGAGGCTGTTGTGAATGAGATAGTTTTCCTAATTTCATTTCAGAAGATTCATCACTGATGTATAGAAATGCATTTGATTTACGGGTATTGATTTTATATCCTGCTACTTTTCTGAATTCATTTATGAGTTCTAGAAGTTTCCTGGTGGAATTTTTTGGATCTTCTAAATATAGAATCATGTCATCAGCAAATAGTATAATTTGAGTTTTTATTTTCCTATGTGTATCTTTTTAATTTCTTTCATCTGCAAAATTGCTCTGGCTAGTATTTCAAGGACTATGTTAAATAGAAGTGGTGGAGGGCATCCCTGTCTTGTTCCCATTTTTACAGGGAATGCTTCCAATTTTTCTCCATTTAGGATGACATGGACCTTTGGTTTTGCATAGATATCTTTTACAATGTTGAGTTATGTTTCTACTATCCTTAGTTTTTCTAGTGTTTTGAACATGAAGAGGTGCTGTTTTTTGTCAAATGCTTTCTCAGTGTCTATTGAGATAATCATGATTCTTGTCTTTAAGTCTATTGATGTGATGAATTATGTTTATTGATTTCCATATGTTGAACAAACCTTGCATAACTGGGATGAACCCCACTTGGTTGTGGTGCACTGTCTTTTAAATATGTTTTTGTATGTGATTTGCCAGAATTTTATTGAGAATTTTTGCATCTATATTCATCAGAGATATTGGTCTGAAGTTTTCTTTCTTTGATGTCTTTGTCTGGTTTTGGAATCAGGGTGGTACTAGTCTCATAGAATGAGTTTAGTAGGATTCTCACCTTTTCTATTTCATGGAATAATTTGAGGAGTATTGCTATTAATTCTTCTTTGAAGGTCTTGTAGAACTTGGCTGAGAATCTGTCTGGTCCTGGGCTTTTCTTTGTTGGTAAGCTTTTGATGGCATCTTCTATATCCTTGCTTGAAATTGATCTGTTTAAGTGGGGTATGTCCTGATTCAGTTTGGGCAGATTATATGCCTCTAGAAATTTGTCAGTGTATTTGGGATTTTCTATTTTTCTGGAGTATAAATTTTCAAAATAGTTTCTAATTATCTTTTGTATTTCAATAATGTCTGTTATGACATTTCCTTTTTCATCAAAAATTTTAGTAATTTTGGGTTTTCTCTCTCTTTCATTAGAGTGGCTAAGGGTTTGTTAATTTTGTTTATTTTTTCAAAGAACCAGCTTTTTGTTTTGTCAATTTTTTGAAGTGTTTCTTTTGTTTCAATTTCATTGATTTCAGCCCTGATTTTAATTATTTCATGTCTTCTTCTTTTGGTGTTGATTTGTTCTTTTTCTAGAGCTTTGAGTTGTAATGTCATGTCATTTATTTGTTGACTTTTTATTATCTTAATGAATGAGCTCAATGCAATGAACTTTCCTCTTAACACAGCCTTCATAGTGTCCCAGAGATTTTTATATGTTGTATCAGAGTTCTCATTCTCTTTAAGAATTTTTTTTATCACTTCCCTTATATCTTCTGTTATCCATGTATCATTCAGTAGCATACTGTTTAGTCTCCAGGTGTTGGAGTAGCTTCTATTTTTTATTTTATCATTGATTTCTAATTTCATTCCATTATAGTCTGATAGAATGCAGGGTAGTACTTCTAGTTTTTTGTATTTGCTAAGACTTGCTTTGTGGCACAATATATGATCTATTTTGGTGAAGGATCCTTGTAGTGCTGAGAAAAAATGTATTCATTTGTTGATGGATAAAGTAATCTTTATATGTTTGTTAATTCTAAATTATTGATTATATTATTGAGTTCTATGGTTTCTTTGTTTAGTTTTTGTTTGGAAGATCTGTCCAGTGGTGAGAGAGTGTGTTAAAGTCATCTGGTATTATAGTGTTGTGGTCTATTTGATTCTTGAAATTGAGAAGGGTTTGTTTGATATATGTGGATGCTCCATTGCTTGGGGCATAGATATTTATAACTGTTATGTTTTGTTGATGTATGATTTCCTGAAGCAATATGAAATGACTTTTTTTAAATCCCTTCTGACTGTGTTTGGTTTGAAGTCCACTTTATCTGATATGAGGGTGGAGACCCCTGCTTGTTTATGTGGTCCATGTAAGTGGTATGTTTTTCTCCCATCCTTTCATCCTCAGTCTGTGGATGTCTTTTCCTATGAGATGAGTCTCTTGGAGGCAACATATTATTTGGCCTTTTTAAAAAAATCCAATCTGCCAGTTTGTCTTTTAATTGATGAGTTTAGGCCACTGACATTCAGAGTTATTATTGTAATATAGATTGTCTTCCTGATCATTTTGGTTTATTTTTGTTTTTTTTACTTGACTTGGTTTCTCCTTTGATTGGCTTTTCCTTTAGTGTAGTTTCTCCCTTTGTTGATTTTCATTTCCTCCTCATGGAATATTTTGCTGAGAATGTTCTATAGTGCAAGCTTTCTCATGGTAAATTCTTTTAACTTTTGTTTATTATGAAAGGTTTTTATTTCATCATCAAATCTGAAGCTCAGTTTTACTGGATATAAGATTCTTGGTTGGCATCCATTTTCTTTCAGAACATGGTATATGTTGTTCCAGGATCTCCTGGCTTTGAGGGTTTAGGTTGAGAAATCTGCTGAGATCCTAATTGTTTCCCCGCTGTATGTAATCTGAAACTTGTGGCTTTTAAAATTCTATCCTTATTCTGTATGCTAGGCATTTTTATTACAATGTGCCTTGGTGTGGATCTGTTGTAGTTTTGTATATTTGGTGTCCTGTAAGCCTCTTGTATTTGATTTTACAATTCATTTGTCATGTTTGGGAAATTTTCTGATATTATTTCATTGAAGAGATTGTGCATTCCTTTGGTATGTATCTCTGTGCCTTCCTCTATCCTGATAACTCTTAAGATTTGTTCTTTTCATGTTATCCCATAATTCTTGGATGTTCTGTTCATAGTTTCTTACCATCTGCACTGTATGGTCAACTTTATTTTCAAGATTGTATATTTTGTCTTCATTATCTGAGGTTCTGTCTTCAGGTGATCTAATCTGTTGGTGATGCTTTCTATTGAAAATTTTTTTGTACCGGGATTGAACTCAGGGGTACTCAACCACTGAGCTATATCCCCAGTCCTATTTTGTGTTTTATTTAGAGACAGAGTCTCACTGAATTCTTAGCACCTCGCTGTTGCTGAGGCTGGCTTTGAACTTGCAATTCTCCTGTCTAAGCCTCCCAAAGTGTTGGGATTATAGGCATGTGCCACTGTGCCTGGCTGAATTTTTTATTTGGTTTATTGTTTCCTTAATTTCAAAGATTTCTGTTTTCTTTTTCAGAACTTCTATCTCTTTCTTAAAGTAATCTTTTGCTACCTGTGTTTGCTCTTATCTCTGTTGGAATGATATTTTGTTGCTTATAATTACTCTCTCATATTATTCTGTGCTTCACAGATCATTTTAATTATGTACGTTCTGAATTTTTTCTCTGACATTTCATCTACTGTGCTATCAATGTATTCTATTATTGTAGCATCTTGGTTTCTTTGGGGCATTTTCTTTCCTTGTTCTTTCATGTTGTTAATGTTTCTTCCTCTTTAGCAATGTGGATCTGAGGTATTATAGTTTCTATACTATAATCTTGTAGTGTCCCTGCAGGTTACCAATACCTTACCTCTGGTGTAACTAGGCCTGCAGGGACCTTGGTGATGGTCATCTTGATCCTGGCTGTTGTGTCTAGACAGAAGCAGGCCAGGATAGCCCCATGTTGGTAGATGGGGGATGGGGGGCTGCAGCATGGTGATCTCCTCCCTCCGCATGTGTACGGTCAGTTTCCTCTTCTGCATCTTGGGCTGGGGTCAGTCTGCTCCTCCTCCTCTGTGCATCAAAGGCTCTATTTTTATTATTATTTGTGCTTTGTCTTTTAGGAACTTAGCAGAGATCTGGTGTAGCTCCCCAACTCTAACTATGTAACTTACATAAAGGAACTTTGTTTATAGAGGATTTTTATTGAAGGTGTCATTTTATTGGCATTTATAATCCAGTATTTATTTATTGGTGTTGCATGTTCAGTCCTACTGGATGTCTCTGACACTGTGTTTATTGTTGGGATGTGAATTGGGGAGTTCTTTGGGGTAAAATCTTGGAAGAGAGCAGGGTGGGGTAGGAGGAAGAATCCAGATTAACAGAGGCTCAGCCTGGCAGCCTCAACTGACTGTCAGAAGCTCTGGGGCTGCAAAGGCCTGCCAGAGATGTCTAGCCTTGGGCCAACATTTCTGCTTCTTTTAAGCCTGATTCGTCATTGGATGTGGCTGACCCTAGAAGGGCATGACTTTGGGTAAGGGAGTTCTCTGTAGCTGAGGCAGTCTCTGGAGACGCTAACTGCAAAGGCTGCACAGCCCATGGCAGAGGCCACAAGATATTCCTAGTGACTTTCTCAATGTCATGTGGCTCAAGTGGTAAGGAATTCAGGATTCTTGACTCCTACTTAGGAGACATTCCCTCTTCCACAAGCTGCCTCTCACCTCATGTGACTACGCAGTGGGACTGGCAGCAACAGCCTGCCAATGTGCTCTCTAGGCCTGTTCTTGGCAGCTATGGCTGAGCTATGTGGATTTGATGTGAAAGTAATATTTTTGAAAAACCTCAGGTGGCCTAGGTTTAGTAGAATATGTTCCAGGATTGGCTGAGGCAAAGCATTCCTGGCATGGAGTCACTGCTAATTCACCAAGTTCTCTCCCACAATTTATTATAAATCCAAAGGGACACTGAACCAGCCAGACTGCCTCCCATTTTTGTTCATTTCCAGGGTGGATACTCAGTTTGGCGTCTCATTGGCTCTCTTTGCTGCCTGAATATGTCAGTCAGTCTTGATTTAAAAATAGCCTGAATCCTACTAAGGTCAACATGGGTTGCCTAGGGTTCAACCTCTCTGGAACTCTGAGGAGGCTGGTGAGGAGGATGAAAGGATCATTAAGGAGAAGAAGAGATTTGAAACGTGTTTAACATAATGGATTTGTCTGAACTCTGAAAATGAGACTAATAGTTTTAGGAAGGTTAGGTTAACATTTTAAGAGAGCAAGTGATGATATGCAGCTGTGTAACACTATAGGAGAGAGAGGGAGATAGATATTGATGGCTGAAGAGACAGCATGGAGGTAAAGGTGGCTCAGAAAAATCTAGATTAATGGAGGCTCAGCCTGGCAGCCTCAACAGGCTGCCCTCTGGTTGTGACTGTGCTATTCACTACCATGCACCTTTGAGTCAGAGTCTTGAAGTCTCTTGATTTTAGTATTTTTACCTTTAAAAGGGTCTGATTACATCTGATTTGCCTTATTCTTTTGGTTGTTACATGGAGCAAATGAAATAATAAATGTGTGAAGTTTCATAAAAAGATGAATGAATTCCTTGGCCTTCTTACATTAATTCCAGGGCTTTTAAAAATCCTTGGGCCTCTGGGATATATGTGAATGAATAGTAGAGTTCAGAGGTCCTTGAAGTCCTTATTAATTCGGAAAGGATGGATTGGTAGAGGAAAATACGTTTTGTTCTTTGCGACCCTGTGAGGGTTGGCCCATCTCTTCCTTGGGAGGTCCTCTTGAGATTGAGATTTAGTGTTCTCTTACAGGTGGAATCAGTCTTTAGGATCCTGTCTCAACTTTGAATAAAATGAGCTTTTCTTGAAGCAATAGAAAGTTCAGGAAATGAGTCAGGATGACTAAGAGAGGCTAGTGGCGCAAAATGATGTGGATCCAACAAAAGTATGTTCTCGATGTACCAATTTGTTAAGGTTGGAGAACAAACTCACATCTTTTGTGAGAACTCACTTAGTCAAGTAATAATGATGTTTTGGAAGGAAAATTCTCTGCAAGTTACTAACAAAGACACATGTATGAGAAGACCATAATATTTCATGGAAGATGGCAGAAACAGGGACATTGATTCTACCATGTCCAGTTTCTCCTGTTACAGTCCATTCTTTTCTTTTCTTTTTTTGGTATTAGGGATTGAACCCTAGGATTAACCACTGAGCCACATGTACAGCCCTTTTAATAATTTAGAGACAGGGTCTCACTAAATTGCATAGGGCCTTGCTAAGTTGCCGAAGCTGGCTTTGAACTTGTGATCCTCCTGCCTGAGTCTCCAAAAGTTCTGGGATTACAGGCGTGCACCATCATGCCCGGCTTACAGTCCATTCTTCACAGTGCTTGTGCCATATTACCTGCTGAACTTTGCAGCCTTGGATGAAATTCCAAACTCCTCAGCCTGGCAAATACTAGAATCTGGGGCAGGGAGCTTGCCTGCTGTGTTCACTGCTGTGCCTGAAACATGTAGGATGATTTTTAGGGCATAGTAAGTGCCTGATAAATACTTGTTTATGAATTGATATAAAGCATTTATGATTCAACCTTAATCTACCTTCTAGTTACCTCTCCTAATTATCTCCTCTAGTTCTACCTGTTTGTTCCTCTGGACACATTACTTACTGTTGTCAAAATTAGCTTGGTTACAATCAATAAATGGGCCAAGGAGCTGAACAGACACTTCTCAGAAGAAGAAATATAATTGATCAACAAATATATGAAAAAATGTTCAACATCTCTAGTAATTAGAGAAATGCAAATCAAAGCTACTCTAAGATTTCATTTCATGCCAGTCAGAATGGCAGTTATCAAGAATACAAGCAACAATAAGTGTTGGTGAGAATGTGGGGGAAAAAGCACACACATACATTGCTGGTGGGATTGTAAAGTGGTGCAACCAATCTGGAAAGCAGTATGGAGATTCTTTAGAAAACTTGGAGCTTGGCGCAGTGGTTCATGCCTGTAATCCCAGCGCTTTGGGAGGCTGAGACAGGAGAATTGTGAGTTCAAAGCCAGCCTTAGCAGTGGCGAGGCATTAAGCAACTCAGACTCTGTCTCTAAATAAAACACAAAATAGGGCTGGGGATGTGGCTCAGTGGTTGAGTACCCTTGAGTTCAATCCCCAGTTCCAAAAAAACCCCCCCCAAAACCCTCAAAACTTGGAATAGAACCGCTGTTTGACCCAGCTATCCCACTCCTTGGCCTATACCCTAAAGACTTAAAAACAGCATACTACAGTGATGCAGCCACTTCACTGTTTATAGCAGCTCAATTCACAATGGCTAAACTGTGGAAGCAAGCTAGATGCCCCTCAGTAGATGAATGGATAAAGAAACTGTGGTATATATACACAATGGAATATTACTCAGCATTAAGAGAATAAAATTATGGCATTTGCAGGTGAATGGATGGAGTTGGAGAAAATCACGCTAAGCAGAATAAGCCAATCCCCTCAAAACAGGGCTGAATGTTCTCTCTGGTAAGTGGATGCTAATTCATAATGGTGTGGGGGGGGATGAGATGAGTGAAGGAACTTTGGATGGGGCAAAGGGGAGAGAGGGGAGGGAGCATAGGGGCAGGAAAGATGGTGGAATGAGATGGTACATGTGTGATTGCACAAATGGTGTGACTCCACTTCATGTACAACCAGAGAAGTGAACAATCTGTGTACAAAGAATTGAAGAGCTTTCTGTTACCATGTATAACTGATTAGAACCAATTAAAAAATTTAAAAAATTAGTTTGGTTAATGCATGTCATGTTTTAAAAAATTAATGTATTATAATTATACAAAATAGTAGGATTCATTGTGATATATTTGTATATATCATATTATTTGGTCAACTTCATTGCTTAGTATCTCTCCTTTTCTTCCCCATCTCTCTCCTCCTGATCCCCATCTTCTGCTCCACTAGTCTTTCTTCACTTTTCATGAAAATTCCCTTTTCCTCTTTTTATTTTCTCTAGTTTCTATGTATAAGATGAATTATACAACCCTTGACTTTCTGGGTCTGGCTTATTTTACTAAGCATGAAGTTCTCTAGTTCCATCCTTTACAAGCAAATGACAGAATTTCATTCCTTGTGGTTGCATAAAACTATTGTGTAAATATGCACTATATTTTCTTTATCCATTCATCCATTGGCAGATACCTAGCTGGTTCCATAACTTGGCTATTGTGAATTGCACTGCTATAAACATGGTAAAAGTGTTATTACTATAGTATGTTGATTTGAGTTCTTTTGGATAAATACCGAGGAGTTGTATACCGGTTTATACAATGGTTCCATTCCTAGTCTTTTGAGGAACCTCCATACTTGTTTCCATAGTGGTTGTTCTAATTAACAATCCCACCAACAGTGTGTAATTGTTCCTTTTCCCCCACATCCTCCCAGCATTATTTCTTCTTCTTCTTCTTCTCCTCCTCCTCCTCCTCCTCCTCCTTCTTCTTTTGTTCCGGGGACTAAACTCAGGGGTACTCGGCCACAGAACCACATCCTCAGCCCTATTTTGTGTTTTATGTAGAGACAGGGTCTCACTGAGTTGCTTAGTGCCTCGCCATTGCTTAGGCTGGCTTTGAACTTGTGATTCTCCTGTGCTGGCCTCCTTAAGTGCTGGGATTACAAGCCTGTGCCACTGCACCTGGCAGCATTTATTATTATTTGTATTATTGATGATTGCCTTTCTAATTGGGGTGAGAAGATTTGTATTTCCCTGTCAGTCCTTTCTCTGACACACTTGTTTCCTAGAAGGCCTTCCTTTATCATCTGTATGTCTGAAAAGCATTCTGTTGATTCTTTAATATTGAACTCAATTGTCATCACTGCCATGATGCTTCTGCTGACCCACACTGTCTCTCTATACTTCTGCTCCTCTTTGTTTTACAAAGCTTTGGAGAAAATGTTTCCATGTCCATCTGTTTCACAAGATCTTATTCATCTTTGTGTCTGACTAGTTCTTGGACATGGTAGGTGCTTCTTTAACATATTTCAATGGATGTATTTGATGATGAAGCATATAGCTTAATGATTTATTTACCATGTTCTCTTTGTGTGCTGTCATTGAAGAACTGGAAGGAAGAATCAAAGGTCAGACTGTAGGTCGTATGCCAAATATACTGATTATAACACATTATAACATGATTTAGACACTAATTCTAGTTTGACTCTTTATTGGGGAAGGATACTTAAGTCATATGGTAGAAATGAAGGCATTGCAAAGTTAGGCACAGCCCTGGATACTTTTTATTTCATTTTTGTTTTCTGTGTTCCACATTTACTAGTCTTACATAACTCTTCGATTGGTCAGACCATTTTCAAGATAACTGGGACACAATTGATTAATGGCTTGTTAGCATTGAGAGAGTTGAGGACAGAACACAATGTTCTGCATCCTTGGCAATATTGTGTCGTCATGCCTGTTTTAATGATCAGATACCACACGCAATGCCAAATCACCATTTTGAGATTATTGTGAGATTTCTGAAGTTAAAGTTCGTGAAGTCTTTTACTGTTTTACCCCCTCCCTGGCTAGCTACTTAGTGAGACCAGAGTTGATTTCCAGTTCCCTCCAAGTAGATTGTTCCAAGTCTGCTGTCCCATCTCCTTGCCTAGTTCATGTGCTTATATATGACATTATTTATATTTAAATTATGTGTTGCAAACTCCATGCTAAGAGAAGCTACTTCTGTTATAAATGCCTGGAGGCTGACTATAGTATCCTTCTCTTCCATGGTTTCTATCATCATAATTAGTATAGTCTACTTAACTGGAAAAAGGAAGCATTTATAGGACCTTCTACACACATCACCAAATTTAAGCCACACAAAAGTCTTTTTTTTTTTTTTTTTTTGTGGTACTGGAGATCAAACTTGGGGGTACTCGACCACTGATCTACAACCCCAGCCCTATTTTGTTTTATGTGGAGACAGGGTCTCACTAAGTTGCTTAGCGCCTCGCCATTGCTGAGGCTGGCTTTGAACTCGTGATTCTCCCGTTTTGGCCTCCCTGAGTGCTGGGATTAAAGGCTTGCGCCACCGCGCCTGGCTCCACACAAGAGTCTTACAGAGTGAGTATTGTCATTCCCAAATAAGCCAAGATAGATCTAATTATTTGGAAGATCACACTACTAGTATTCATTCATTCACCAAATATTTGAGTATTGTAAAAGACACTGGGTTCATAAGTTCCCAAAGAGGTCCATGAGGATGGAGCTTGTGTTCTAGTGAAATCTAAGCAATAGAGCCTTTGACTTTTAGACCAACATGTATAACTCAGACTGTAAGATCCTTGACAGCTGAGACCATGTCCAGGCATTGCATCAATTAAATTACTAAACTGAACAGAATTCAGGTGGTTAGAATGTATTCTTATCATTTATCTGTTGTTTCCTACTTCCTGGATGTTTGAAAAAGTGGATACAAATGCATAGATGGGATAGATGGTATCCTCCTAGGCTGATTTCCTTTGGGGACTGGCCTCTGTCCAAAGTTCCCATCAGTGGTTATTTAACTTGAAGAATCTTCAATTTCTGGCCTTCCTTAATAAACTTCAAATGTATATGGCATAAGAAACTTCAAATGTATATGGCATGTAACCTCATAATTTTTCATTTGTATCTCAACACCGATTAGTTTACAAGATAAACAGCAATAGCCTTTTTGGCTGGAAGGCACAGGTTGAAGCACATACTGAGAAAGTTCAAGTCCAGATCTGACTGAGGCTTTTTTTTTCTCCTGCAGGGGAAGCAGGGAAGGTCTAAGCAGGGTGAATCACTAGACTTGAGGAACAGTAGGTGGAAATGTATGTGAAGGTATAAAGTGCTAAGGAGCTTTGAGTGATATTTGGCAAGTAGTGTGTGAGTGTGTATGTGGGTTCACAGATTTGCCTAAGGTACATTTGATAGATCTGAGAGTCTTCATTTGTGATTGCAAAACAAAAGAAAAACAGCACACCAAAAACTTGGTTTCTCTTTGGATTTGTCTGTTAAAAGATTTAGGTTTCATTTTATTTAGGTGCCATCATTTCATGGCACCATTGTTCCTGTGTTTGGCCGGATCAACAGTGCACTAGAAGGCCATCACTGTACATTACTCTTTATCTAAGAGAATGTTCCCGATCACGTATTGCCGTGAAAGTGCCCATTTCTCCATGGTGCTGTTTTCATTTAAGGGAAGTTAAGAAATGAAATGGAGCAAATGGTGCTTTATGGATGTTGTTGCTTCATCTGAGTTGCCAGAGTAGCTCTGTGGTCTTAATTTAGAACCTAGTATATGGAAGGTGTACTGGAAGGTGGGAAATAAGAGGGTTCCAGGCAGTTAGCTAAATGATAATGTGATTCTTAATGACTCTTGAAACAATGCTGATGGCAATAAGGATCATAATATTTTTGAAATGCAGCCTGCAAATCTAATTCAAGGAGAGAAAAGATCTCTTATTTTTGGAGCCAGCAGGATTTCCAGCTGCATGTAATTTAAGGAAGCCATGCAACCATTTATTCAATAATGCTTTGCAAATTTCCTGGAAAATGATGGACTAATTCTAAAATTTAAATGGCTATTGAAAAATATGTCATACTATTTGCCAAGTGTTATTTCTTATCTGTTTAACCATATTAATTTATTTAAAATGAAAGTAAACTTTTAGAAAGTATGCTTATATGAAGTATTTACTAAGAGTAATGATATAAGCCAACCAAATTAAATATTTATCGAGTGCCCCTGTGTGTTATGCATGACACTAGGAAAGCAAAAAAGAAATTTTATTTTTTCTAAACTCATGGAGCTTGCTGTCTGGTAGGAGAGAAAGGCTTTGAAACAACAGGTGTTTAGACATATAAAATTATAGCATTGGTAAGTGTTAGGCAGGAAAGGCACATGGTGCTCTGAACAAATAGGAGGACTTGTGGATGGCTTTCTCAAGGAAGTGGTATTAAAACTGGGACCTTGGTCTGGAGTTGTGGCTCAGTGGTAGAGTGATTGCCTAGCATGTGTGAGGCACTGGGTTCAATTCTCAGCACTACATTAAAAAAAATAAAATAAAGGTATTGTGTCCATCTATAACTAAAATATTAAAAACAAAACAAAACTGAGAACTAAAGGATGAAAAAACATTAGCTAGGTAAAGAATAAAAGTGAAGTTTCTCATGGGTGGTAGGCATCCTCAATAGTGGTAGAAGGGAGCAGAACAGAAAATTGTTTTCAGTGGGGATGGGGGTACATGGTACAGAATAGGCTGGTGAGTCAGGTTAACCCTACGAGGCTTGTGGGTCATATGAAGTATTGACATTTATTTTAAGGGCAATGCTTTGTCTGAGGGAATTTTAATATAGTGGTGAATGGGGATGCAGCCGCATCTCTTCTCTGGAAACATCACTCTGGCTGCAACAAGGAAGATGGATGATAGTGGGTCGGGTAGTGGATGGTCAGGCAGTTACAAGGCTCCAGATCAAGAAAGCAGGTTCCAGCACACCTGTAACTCACACACTGCCCTTGTCAAATACTGAGCTTCTTGCTGCTCCTCACACTTGCCATCCTCCTTCATGGCTCTGCATCTGCATGAGCTGTACCTTCTGCCTGGGTTGTCCTGCTCTTGTTAGTCAAAGTTGGACCAAATCTCCTAATAACCAGTTTATGTATCACAGTCTTTTCTTGTTGTAGTGATTTTTCCAGAGAGGAGTCCTTTCAACTCCTGCTTGGGCTTGTAGGTCTGGCTGCTGGTGTTCTGGAAACCCAGGGTTGTTGCTGTTCAGCATGTAGACTTCCATGCCACTCCTTTATTTGTTTAAAATGTGTTCACAAGACTCACTAGATTTACATGAAGCTGAAGATCCTGTTCCTCAGGGCTTAGCCTGTGGTTGTAGTCTTTTGTTTGACATCAGGGAAGGCAAATGAATTTTTTTTTTTACTTGTAGACGGACACAATACCTTTATTTTATTTATTTATTTTTATGTGGTGCTGAGGATCGAACCCAGAGCCTCACATATGCCAGGCAAGTGCTCTACCACTGAACCATACCCCCAGCCTGGCAAATGAATTTTTATTTTATTTTATTTTATTTTTTATTTTTTTGGTACTGGAGATTGAACTCGGGCACTCAACCACTGAGCCACATCCCCAGCCCTATTTTGTGTTTTATGTAGAGACAGGGTCTCACTAAGTTGCTTAGCGCCTCGCCATTGCTGAGGCTGGCTTTGAACTCGCGATTCTCCTGTCTCAGCCTCCAAAAGTGCTGGGATTACAGGCTTGTGCCACAAATGAATTTTTAAATGAGGTGTGAACTCTGGCTTTGGGTAGTGGATGCTGGGTGTGCAACCCTGGGAAGGCTTCTGAAGTCCCATTAGGCTCAGCAATACAGGGCGTCCCAATCATTATGATGCCTTCTGTGGGTGTGGAGCTGGGAGTGTGGCTGGCATGCTTTCCTTCAGAGCCTTTTTAGGACCGTGCTAGTTGTACTGTGCCCTTTCTCCAGAGTGGAGTCTCATATTTTTTCCAAGGTGCAGGGGAGGTTTCTGCCTTAGCCCTCATTCTCTTTTTTTCCTGGAAACTGTTTGCTTCTAATTCCTGTACTTTTCTGGGATTCTGCAGCACACTGATCTCAGGTCCTCTTCCTTCTTCCCCTCAATGTGCTCTGCTTTCAGTCATTTTGTATTTATCCATTGCTTCCCATCTTCTAAAATTTTGTTAACATCTCTCATTTGCTGTTGTAGTCATTGTGTTTTTATTTTCCTTGGATCACTATTTTCTTATTATTCCGTTTTAGTCCATTTACTTTTGTGGGGTTTCATTTATTCAATCTTCTGTTCAGTCTACCACGTTTACTCAAAACGTGTGCTGTGGTTTCTAATTATGCTCTTTGGTATATACTCATATCTTTAACTGAGAGGATTTGGAGCATCAGATACTATGGGTGAATAATTTCTAGCATCTATTTTTTGAGGCAAGTGGTTTGAAATCATCATAGTGTTCCCCGCTTTGGTAGGTCTTTCTAGCCCCATCCCTCCCCACATCTGTAAAGCACACCATCATTCAGTTACCAACCTCCCTCTAATTTACCATTTGGACACATTTTCCAAGGGCTATTTATTGTTGATTAGTTCTCTGAGCTTTGAATTCCTTTCTCCATTGCTAAAACATTTTCACTCTTTAAAATTATGGTTCAAGTGCTCTTTACTCTGGAAGCCTTCCCTTATCCAACTGTAAAGGAGTGATTTGTACTTTTTGATTATCCCTCATCTGAATGCCTCCTTTGGACTCTCATAATGTCTTTTGCTTTCTTAATTGTAATATTTATCATGATACAGATTTGACTTCCTAGTCTATTTTTAAAGTGTTTTGACCTCCTTTAGGACAGAATCTATTTATTGGTGCTGTCATTCCATCACCTGTACTATAAAGTAGGCACTGATACCTGCTTGTTGAATTAATGGAGACTCCTGGAAGTGATATTTTCCTTATCTTAGGAAGTCTGTTGACTGGTGGAGAATAACTGTAATTACTCTGTAGAGTAAAACAATCTGTAGAGAATATATTATATCCAGAAGAAGAGGTTACTGAGAGTCAAGTGCGTCTACGTGTTATTACAGCACAGGGCAGCTTGATAAGCCTTGTAAGCATAATTCAGAAATTCTCAATTATATATACTGCAGGTGAAATACATTTTATGTTGAATTAAGTGGTTAATTATTCAGAGTTGGTTGATTACTAAAGCAATGGCCTCTTGTTCAGTCTATGTTGATGCAAATGGAAAACACATCTAAAAATAGCACTAATGCTGTGAAAAAGCCAGCTTAAAACAAGAAAAAAATTAGCTCAAACAGCTGGAAGCATATTTTGCCAGGATATGTATTTACCAATATTTGAGTACAATAGGTTTACAATTTTTATTTAGGATAATAACATCACTCAAGTTTCAGAGGAAGAAAATTGATTTGTTAGATTTTCCAAGCATTCCTCTTCTTTCTTCCTCCTCACACCTTCAATTACATACGTAGAAGTCTATAATATAGAATATTAAACAATTTCAAGGACCCAGTAGGGAAAATAGGGAGACAATATGATAAATTAAAAAAAAAAAAGCATAGGCTCTGGGCTTATGCTGTCTGACTTTGAGGTTTGAGGCCCAACTTCAATGTTGTTAACTGTATGCCCTTGTTGAAGTGATTTAACCTCTATGTACCTTGTGTGCAAAATAAGTTTATGAGCATTGATGTGAGCATTGTTGTAGGATTAAATGACATGCTTGTGAATTTCTTAGAGATTCTTGGCATGTCCTAGTGCTATTCTTCTCTTATAGCCTCGAGGTCAAATATCTGTATAGATCATTTTTCCCCCTCACATGATGCTTAATCTTCACCCTCCTCTGCCTAGTCCAGTGGAAAGTGCCTATGGTCCACAGAGAAGCATGTCCTTTATTTTTTTTAAATATTTTTTTAGTTGTTGATACACCTTTAGTTTATTCATTTATTATTTATACGTGGTGCTGAGGATCGAACCCAGCGTCTCACGCATGCTAGGCAAGCGCTCTACTACTGAGCCCCAACCCCGAGCATGTCCTTTCTTGAGTATCTTGTTCAATTCCTATGTCACTTGAATATTTTTCTAGGTTGCACCCTGTAAACTTGAATGTATTGTAACCTCAAATAGGAAAGCAGAGGTCATTAGGTTTGTCAATCCACAAGAGTTTTGGACCTAATTAATATCTATGAAGTGGTTGCTAGATTATAAAATTTAACACAAAATATCATAATGGGTTCTTCCAATCTGCATTATTGGTATGAGATGCTGCTGGCTTGACCTAACAGCATCTATACATGAATGGAGGTGAAATAATTTGTTGTGTTCATTATTATAATTCCTGCCTCCATTTTTATATTGCACTTTGTTTAGTGATGCCTCCTTTGTATACTGTATAAAAAAGCAAATTTCCGTACTGTGTTGAATTCTGAATTTCAAGAGTTCAATGTACATGTTAGTATATATGTATATTTCTGTATACCTAAACTTTTAGAAAAGCAATGACCTGCAAGGATTTTTGTTTATAGATTAAAATACTAAAGCATTTTTAATTTTTAAAATGTACAGTGCGAAAGTTAACTACTAAAGCTAGTGTTCCAACTAGATGTTAGAGGGACTGGTAGAATCTATTTTTTTTGACTGGTAGAATCTATAACAATGAGTAGACTCCCTGAAAAAATTGTAACAGGATAATTCCATTAGGAAAACTGTAATATGATTTCCCTATGGGTTTTTTTTCCTCTAAATGAAATGACAGATTTATTAAGAGGTAAAAGGGGGAGTTAAATATCGCACTGAGATTTTAAAAAATGGCTGGTGGTGCATGCCTGTAATCCCAGTGGCTCGGGAGGCTGAGGCAGGAGGATCACAAATTCAAAGCGAGCCTCAGCAATGGCGAGGTGTGAAGCAACTCAGTGAGACCTGTCTTTAAATAAAATACAAAAAGACTGGAGAAGTTACTCACTTCTTCAGGGAGAAGAAAACTAATACTGTGGAGTGCTCAAATTTGAAGGGAGGGAATGAAATGGTTTATATACCCAGAGGCAAAGAAATGTAGCCTGCTTTCCAGAAGCTTCCTCAGCTTATGGATCTAAGTGTTTCACAGTGGAGAGGTGGGATAACAAGCAGCTGGAAGACTAGCAAACACTCCTGCATGGTCTGTATCTGTGAGGGGCAGGTATTAGTGCCCTGGGATCACCTTAAGGCTCCCTCCACACTTAGCAATGCTGGAAGTCTGTCAGTGTTTCAAATGCTAAAAATCCACTTTAGCTCAACTATGCAGCAAAAGAACTTCCTTAAAACATATTTGACCCATCAGAGAATCTTCGGGCGTCTGGCTCTGCTACTATAAAACCAGAGACAACACCCAGACCAGATCTGGGTGGCTACTCTGGCAAAGACACCAATGTAGCCCTTGTTTAGTCCCCACATTGTTTTATCCTGGTCACTCCAACTTCCTCTGACACTTGGGACTAGATTCCTAAAGTTCTGGGGTTGCTGATCCTAAAAAGCCAGATGACTCTGCTGCCATGCTTACTATAAGATGGCTTACATGTTCATCGGCTTTCTCATGTCACTAGCTCCCAGACTGAGGTCATGAGTTGAATCACCTGCTTTTGTCCAGCAGCAAACAAGGCTGGGGTTCCAGCTTTTACAGTGAAGAGACAGGGCAAGGTGTGAGAATGTTCAGTGTAAGAAAACTGTTCAAAAGATGCTGGATTGCCACAGGCATGAGCAATCTCCACCAGCCACCCCAAAGCAATAGTTGTGTGGCATGAGAGGAGGGTATTACCAGCTCTGTATTCCAGTCATCTAATCCATGCTGTTTTGTATTATTTAAACATAATACAATATCACAATATTAATATCTCTTCTACATTTTAGGCTTATCAAGAGTGTTGAGAGCAAGAAGAAAACATAATAAAAACTAGGAAAATGGTTGGATTATTAACTTGACCCTACATCTTATTATGCTAGGCTGAAAAAGCACTTTCAAGGTCATTGAAGGATGAATATAAATACATAGTTTATAGTAGTGTATATACTACTATATACTATATACTCTTACTTGGATGAATCTGACAGCTTTCTGCTTTGCTCTTTACCACATACATAATACTAAGTTAGCAATTAAGTTTGTTCCACATATTTTCCCATTAATCTATCTCTAGTATGTTTTTTATAGGGCCTAGCATAAGAGATTGAACTATTTGTTGAATAAAATACTATCAAGGTATAAACAGGAATGTCTGGGGCATGCTCATAACTTTTTTGAGGGTATGAACAATTTTTTTTTAATGGTGCTGATGATCAAACCCAGAGCCTCGTGCATGCCAGGCAGTGCTCACTACAGACCTCCGGAACACAGTTCTTAGATACTGCTTTCTATGTCTGGGTGAGAGAGCATAGATGGATAGTGAATTGGTCATGGATAGGAAGAAATGCAGAGCAGGTGTGTGCTGCCCTGGGTGGAAGGTTGTAGGCAAAGGAGAGGTGATATATTTAGACTAGCCACGAGATAGACTCATCCTTAGTTTTGTTTTGCCTTTGGTTGAGTGTTGGAATTGTCATTGTATATATGACTAGGTAAGGTTGACATAATAGACACAATCATCTCTTCTAAATGATTTTCTTCAATAAGATTCCTCAACATGCAGTTGAACACATTATATAAGACATTTTTGAATTCAAAATAAAAGTGTTTTGATGTGAGTCAGAGCATGTTATAGGCTCCTAATTATAGCACACCAAAACCACATGGAATACTCATTATTACCTTGGGAAATTATTTTTCTGGGAAATGATTGAAGTGTTTATTTTAAATTAACATTGAAGACATTACCTTTGAATAAAAGGAAACATTATGATTCTAACTATGCCTTTGTTACACCTAATGAAACTAACTATTCCTCTGAAATAGAACATTCTAAGGTAGACTATTATGATTTCATTGTAAACACTTGTTACTCCAATATGTCATAAGGACTTGTCTCTTGCCAGAGGTTATACAGATCTCAAACAGTTGCATTTATATTTAATTTCATACAGTAAAATATGTTTTATCACAGGGTCAAAAAATGCCAAAGCAAATCTATTTTCTTTCAATTTTTTATTGGTTCTTTGTAGTTGTACATAACATTAGGATTCATTTTGACATAATTAAAAAGGCATGGAATATAATTGCTCAAATTTGGTTCCCAGTATTTCTTCTTTCCCTTCCTTCCTCCCTCTTCCTCTTCCCTTTCCAGTCTATTTACTTTGAGATTTTTAAAATTCTCTTTGGTTAGTGTCTTGTGGATATACGTAATGGTAAGATTCACTGTGGGATATTCACGTATGTACATGGGGAAGTTAGGTCAGACTCATTCCGCTGTTCTTCCTTTATTTCTTCTTCCTTCCCCTAGTTACCTGTCTATCCTACTGGTCTTCCTTCTGTTTTGTTGGAACCCTCCACCCCTGGCCTTTCCTTTTCTCTGTCTCATATCTGTTTTTGAGACCTTGGTTGAAGTTCTTGCTCAATGTTTCATGGTGTCTTTTATATAAGAATTTGAATGAAGGACTGGGGATGTAGCTCAGTGGTAGAGCACTGGTCTAGCATGTGCAAGGCCCTGGGTTCCATCCAAGCACCACCAAAAATAAAACAAATATGAAATATTAAATCATGTTTACTATAGCTGTCAGGAAAAAAACCCTGAAAATAATAACATATTTTCTTTCAATATAAAATGGAATTCACTTGATTTTTAGCCTTAACTTCCAGAAAATTGAGAGTCAAAGGGATTGCCCCAGTGCTAAATGCTATTAGGCTGGGATACTGGAAAGCACTGTAGCCTCCCATCCTCCCAAACCAAAAGTACTAGTTTAGTCTTAAATGTCTCACGTTGCATTGTGTTGAGTTTGAAGAAAATTATTTTTCTTGTGAAAATGTATTTTGTATTCACTGTACAAAATTTGGAAAATATATAAGATTATAAGAAAAATTAATAATTTCTAATCCAAGGATAACTGTTAATTACATTTTCTTCAGTGTCTTTTTAAATGTTTTGGTGACTGTATTTGCTAAATATGCTTCTTTACAAATATTGACTTAATTAGGATAAATAAGCATTATTTACTAATCTTTTTTCCCACTGAATAATATATTAAAAGAATTTTATCAACTTGTAAGCTATTCTAAAACATGATTTTCTCAACTGCATAGTATTCCATTGTAATGAGGAAAAAATTCATTTTATCACTTCATTATATTATTTGTCTGTTATAATTAACTTGGAGATAAACAACCTTATAAACAACTGTCTTCATCTTAGCAATAGGGTTACTGGATGAAAGGCTATGGATAATTATGTACTTTTAAGGATATATCTATGTATGTGTTTATCTATGCATCTATATCATCTATGTCTCTATCTAGATGTTGGATCACTTTCCTTTCATATCCCTATCTACGTATCTGTCTCTTCATGCTCTCAATTAAATTCTCAGTAGTACTAGATTGCTGAATTACAGTACCTCATTATTATTTAAATTTATTTTTGACTACTAGTCTGTTAGTCATGTGTATATTTTTACCATTTTGCTTAATTATCCTATATTCTTTTACATTGTTTCAATTTACAACCCTAATTTCTAACCTATTAGAAGAACTGAATTCTAATCCTGATTCTGCGACTAACTGGAATTTTGATAAAAGGTAATATGGGGCCTCTGTTTTCCATCTAGGTAATCTCAACTACATTTGGTACTGATATCAGTTTGGTACGTTTAAAAAGCACATCCAATTGTGTTACTCTATTGTTTTAACTCATTACTGGCATCTCCTTCTGTAGAGGGAAAAGTCCAGAAGTCTATTCTCGGCACCTGCCATTGTCCTCTGGGCATGGCAGTGGCAGCCACTGGCGATGGATGAATTCCAGCAGATTATATGGTAGTGCTATCAGACCCTATCATCTTGCTTCATTGGGTTTTATCAACCAGAAGTTTATGGTTTAGCATTTACTAGTATCTCATTGACAAGCTCTACTGAGGTTTTAGCTCCATGGCAGATGTTACTGAAGGGGACAACCCAGTGGCTATTTCTAACAGAAATATTGAGTGAATGATCTCAAGTGATTTGAAAAATAATCTATTTTAGTGTCTTAAAAAAAAAAAGTAATACATGGACAAATTGTGTGTGTGTGTGTGAGAGAGAGAGAGAGAGAGAGAGAGAGAGAGAGAGAGAGAGAGAGAGAGAAATATAAACTATACTCATTGGTCTGAATGTTACTGCAGTTGATGTGTGGCGTTTTCCGTGTTGGGTATGAACAGTGCTTGCCATGTTTTACATGAATCAATTTTCTCCAAGTTGTCTACTGTTACTAACTTAGTGTAAACTCACGACTGGTTTCCTGCATGGCTGTGGCTTCAGAGTTCTGTCATTAGTACTTTGGTAAGTTTGGAGTTACACAAGCTGACCCAAAGACATTCTCTGAAAAGCAGAAACTGCGATCTTCAGGCAACTGCATCCACACGTCCTGGTACTAGTGGTGGAAAAGGTGTGAAAACATGTCACCATACTAACTCAGATGACCCTTTTCCCTGTGAAACAGTTTTAATTCAACATACAGATTGGGAGTAATTTGAGGGATGGTTTACTCATTATCCATTCACTTTATTACACAGGAAACATCATCTTTGAACAAAAGAACAAGGAATAGTATGTTTTATTTTTATACACATTTGTATTTTGCCATTGCCCATGTTCAATTCTAGTACACTAGTTATTTGATTTAATATTTTAATAATTCGTTTTTCTATAAAACCTCACAGCATGACGTTAGGCGAAAATAAAAGAACTTTAATGCCAAGAATCAGCTAGTTGTTCAAATAATATCTTTATAATATCGGCAAGGCAGAAAATTAACAGGAATGCCAAGGAACTTTTAACACTGTGCTAGTCCAGTTCTTGGCTTCTTGGTAATATCGAACCTTATCTATGTAGAATAGTTTTTTTTTTTCCCAGATAAATGTTTTCTACAAAGGAGGTTTCATATAATTTTTTGAATGAAAACTACTCCAGTTGTCTTATAAACCTCCTCAGGTGTCCATTCAGGATTGTGCTTGACAATTATCCAGCATTTAAGCAATGGAGGGAGTTTTCCTGGGGTCACCTCAGACTTATTGCCCTCAAGTAACTGAAATTCTTTGTTTTTGTGAAAAATGTTTCCTGAGCAGCTCCATTGCTATGGGGATTCCTTTTAGAAGAGAATCTTCTTTGAAGGAGATTGGGGGATGGGTGGAGAAGAATAAGTGCTCTTGGTGGTTTACATGTCAATATGGCAACACCCATAGAGGAGAGGGTCAGCAAGCGCTTCAGGCTGGCCTTTGTCTGCCGCTGACATTAGCACGGAGTTAAAGTTATGGTTACCATAAGTCTAGTCTATGCCTTTTCATCTAAATTGTTTCTTTTCTTCCTAATTGAACTGTGTTGATGGATATGCCACTCAGGTTGCTGCTGTCAAGCCAAAGAAACCTTTGATGATTGACACTATTTTTTTACTGTTTAAAAACTTCCAAATATTCCAGCTGTGTCAGCTTTTAGAAAAAGACACTATCTGCTTACTCTTGGACCCAGTAGTTTGTGACTTTGTAATATGGAAAATATTGTGGAATGTTGTTAAAATAAATACTTTAGGCAGGTGTGGTGAGGCATGCCAGTAATCCTAGTGACAACACAGGAGGCTGAAGGCAGAAGGATCACAAGTTCAAAGCCAGCCTCAGCAACTTAGCGAGGTCCTAGCAACTTAGTGAGAACTTGCCTCAAAATAATAATAATTAATAATAATAATAATAATAATAATAATAATAATAATAATAAAATAAAGACTAGGGATATGGCTCAGTGGTTAAGTACCCCTGGGTTCAATCTCCAGCCCTGTCCCCCCCTCCCCTAAAAGTACTTATTTAATTCAGAGAGTAATACTTGAGTATACTTGTATACTTTGTGTAATTCCATCATTTGAACAGATGATTTTTTTTTCTATTTAGGTTCTGCATGTCAAATGATTTAAAAGCTCAGTTTTCACCAAAGCAGGGTGTAGACTCAAGATTCAGAAGTTCCTTTGTGAAGTCATGAAGACACTGTTAGACCAGTTGGGCCAGTAGGTGGCACTATTACCTTTGTGCTTCTAAGAAGAGCAGTTTGAGTCTGAGTTCTCACATAGATCTCAGAAAGTGTTGAGGATTGCATTTCCCTATTTTTATTCAAACACAGTTTTATAACAAAGCAATAAAGTTATTTTTACTGTTATAGAGAAAAATGGATGAGTGGATAAAATGAATTCTATAGATAGTCTGTTCAATGATTTGTTAGCACGTGAAATAGTTAAGATCCATATGGAGAAAAATGCTGTTCCTGCAAATGCTAGTTTCATATTGTATGTGTCTTTTCTTCCTTATTTATAAACTCTGAATCTTAATCTGATCAATCCAGCTGGGTGGACAATAGAATGAGAACAATACCCCTTTCTTCTTTTGTTTTTGGGATTTTATAATATCTCTTGGAATCAATTTTAGTGTTGTAAGGCATCATAGAGATCATCTAGTTGAATGCTCAACTCATCTGTAGATGAAGAAACGAAGGCCCATAGATGTTCAACAACTTGTCTAATTTGGTGGAGACACCTGCTTTCAATGAAAAGCAGAAATGGGACTCGCTATCTTCAGAACAAAGAGTCATAATAACCATATGCTTTGTAATGACCTAGTCCTCTGCCATTGTCTCAGGTGGAGTGGAAGGTAAGGAGCTTTGACTACTTAGCTTATTGGTGAAGACTGATTTCTTTGTTATTCTTTGTCTGCTTTGGCTTCATTTCACAACATTTCTGTACGATGCTGCTAATATTCTAGAAATGTACTTAGCTATATCTAAGTAGCCAAACCAGGCATAAAAGTATGATTAAAAACAATCTTTTCCCATAGTAATTAGTAATTTAAAGAGGAATGCAACACATATTTTTGATCAAATTTAATTTAATCAAAGTGAAGTATTCCAAGAGTGTCAGAACCCCGAGCTAGCTAGCTCAGGGTTTTCGGTGGGGATGTTTGTGGAGCCAGGGAGCATTCACAGAAGTATGGGATTATTAAAGCAGGTGTCTGTGTTGTAAGAAGCCCTTCCTGCCATGATAAAGGGATTCTCAAGTTTTTCAGTATGAGACTCAGACACAAAAAACTTCTCATTTCCTGATTATTATGAATTAAATGAAATAAAGATCATTCCATTTGCCTGGCTAGCAGGACATCCAAACTCAAGTTGTTTCATTTTTTTCAGGAGACAATCTCTACTTTAGTCTGAATGGCCAAAAAGCCAAGGGGATGAAATGAACTAGGGCGACTGGACCAAGGCCTCTGTTCTCCATCCTAGTGGAGATATGCTGAGACGTTTGTTAAGCATATGGGGTCCAGTTGAAGGTGATTGCCCACTGCTCATTTTCTCCATGGGGGTGACCTGGGCCTCCAGCCTCCGCAGAGTTCCAGATGCACCCACAGGAGCTCTGCTGCTTCTTAGGTGCTGTGGGGAACAGGGTGCAGTGTCATCTTCTCCCATCGTCTATCACCATTCCAGAGTCCACTGTCCCTACTTCCTGCCTTTGGAGATCCAGCTTTCTTCAGGCCTGGGTAAGACAAAACCTGCCATGCTTTATTCCTTTAAGATCACATCATTTAACCTATTCACTGGGTCTGACACTAAGAATGATTACTTTTCTCCCAGGGAATTTAGGACACAAAGAACATCTGAGAAAAGAGGGAAAAATATCTTTTCAGTCAATGAATTTGTAGCAAGAAGGATAAGAAAAATGTTATTTTTTTCAATATTATAGTCTGTTTCATAAGGCTACATTTTATCCTACCCATTAATTGGTAGGATTGGTGACATGGGAAGAAGGGAAAGGAAGCTCGGCATACAGAGGCTGCTGCTTCTAGCTGTTCATTTTAACCAGGCCCCTGAGCTCCTGCTGGGTGAAAAATGGGTTGAGTTGATGGGGAATAACTGTCATTGTACTAAGACCAGATTGGGGGGGGGATAGAAAGCAGTTTTTCCCAGGGGAAGGATGCAGTGTCAACTCTTTTATGCAGCTGAAAATGTTTATTGCTGCTTAATGTTCTATTGCTGAACTTGATTTCTTATCTTCTCAGAAACCTTTAGCTTCCTATAAAACAATTCACACTTACTGCCTACTTACTCCTTAGGAATCCTTGAATTCCTTGGGTTAATTTATGTGAAGTGCTTTGTCTAGTCAGTAATAATACTAATGAGGGCTATTAAGATATCATCCAGATAACTGAATCTCTCCCTCTTTATTTAGCTGTTCTCAATATGTCTCCTAGACTAGGATTTGGAATAAAGTTAAATTCCTAGAGAACATTCCCATGAAGCATGCTTGTCATGTTTGTGAAGCAAGGAAACCATAATTTTTAAAATTTCACTTCTTTTAAATATATACCTTTATTTTTATGTGGTGCTGAGGATCCAAACCAGTGCCTCATATGTGTGAGGCAAGCGCTCTAACGCTGAGCCTCGGCCCCCGCCTGAAAAACAATTTCTGATATGCTATTTTAATTTTACCTTCCTGAATATTGATGTAACACCTGGAATCTGGACTTGTGCTTCTTCATCTCAGCCATGGTGGATTTGTAGCATCCTATGGGAGTTGCTTGTGTATTTCTCTTTCCAACACTGTGCTGGGAGCATCATGGTGGTAGCATGGGATCAGCCATGGTGGGAAAACTGACAAGGAGGCAAAAACTACAAATGACAGCTGGTTGATAAACATTTACCAGTAGGCTATTGCCTAAAAACCATATTTAAACCAGTTCATTGAACGACTATAATGACCCATTTCAACTTTATATGAAGAGTGTATAGAGAGTGAATTTGGGTAATTCATAATTAGAAAGACTACTCATTCCATCTGTTTCAACATATATTAATAATTTTAAATGCTACCACTACCTTTTGTTAATGAAAATTAATCGCCTGTGTGCCAACGATAACATATCTTTACAGCATGCAGCAAGTTTGCTTTCAAAAGAAAATAGAAGAAAACTGGCAGGAAAGTCTTTTGAGTCAACGTTTGCAGCAGGTGTATGGAGAGATAATAAGGAATACCATTTGAATTCCAGCTCTGTTAATATTTTTAGAAAGAGCTTTTTGTACCTTAATGCTCATTGCTCCCCCTCAGCTCTGTTAGAGATAAGTCCTGTTAAATCTAAATTACTTTGACAATTATCACAGATTTTAAGGGTTGTTGTGCTAAGCCTCAGGGAGGCAATGGGATTAAATGAAATAATGATGGCAAAGTGTTGTGCTGTTGAAAAGAAAGCCTCCCTCTCCCCTCAAAGTCACTGACTTCATAAGCAGATGCACCAGTGCTTGACTCTAACATTGGGGCAGCATCCAGTGGGTTTTCTTTTCACTGGAACCATGGTGAAAGGCAAAGGAATGGTTTTCTGTATAGAGATATAGCATTTTTTTTTTAAAGCAGGATGGCTAAACAGGATATATTTTAAGTTGAGGATTCTGTTAAGCTTCTAGAGAACTTAAGCATCACATTTTATTGCTTAAAAAATGACAGCAGAAGATCTTTATGGGAAGTCGAGCAAAATGGTGAGCATGGGAGGAGACCTGTCCCAACTCATGGCAGATTGTCATTGCCAAGGACTGTCAGCCACACAGCTATGGACTCACAAAGAAGTGCTACCAAAACCCTCAAGAAGTTGGCCATATAGACTCACTTTAGGCACATCACATGTCGGCTTTGTTCATGTATCTTAGGATGAGGTATAAAACATAGTTGGATGACAGCCCAGAGACTCAATATCAGAGAGGGAAACATCGCCCTGTGTGTACTTTTTTTAAAAAAAGTGTGCCTTTGTCTCATACATTGCTGGTGGGACTGCAAATTAATGCAATCAATCTGGAAAGCAGGGATTCCTTAGATAACTTGGAATGGACCCACCATTTGATTCAGCTATCCCACTCCTCGGTCTTTACCCAAAGGACTTAGAAATGGCATACTACAGTAATGTAGTCACTTCAATGTTTATAGCAGCACAATTCACAATAGCTAAACTGGAACCAACCTAGATGCCCTTCAGTAGATGAATGGAATAAGAAACTGTGGTATATATACACAATGGAATATTGCTCAGCATTAAAAGAGAATAAAATTAGGGCATTTGCAGGTAAATGGATGGAGTTGGAGAACATCATGCTAAGCAAAGTAAGCCAATCCCAAAAAATCAAAGGCCGAATGTTCTGATAAGTGGATGCTGATCCATAATGGGGGAGGGAGCATGGGAAGAATGGAGAAACTTTGGTCAAAGGGGTGGGGAGGGAAGGGATGGGACATGGGGGCAGGAAAGATAGTGGAATGCAATAAACAAGTGCCTTAGGTTCATGAATGACTGCACAGATGGTGTAACTCTATATTGTGTACAACCAGAGAAATGAAAAGATGTGTACAAAATACATTCCATTTGTGTACAATGAGTCAAAATACATTCTGCTGTCATGTAAACCTAATTTGAATAAAAAATATATATTTAAAAAAATTTGTGTATGTGCCTGAATCCCCTCATCCTTCCCTCTGGGGAGGAGATGTCCTGGCTAGAAAATCAGATTTATCATAAAGTTTATGTGTCATAGTCTTCTGTTCTTGTGTCTTCTACCCTAAAATGGTTATCCATCAATTTCTTGTATCTTATTTGGAGATATATTGTGGATGTTTGAAGGCAAGAGGTACATAAATGAACCTGGAACACATCAAATCTTAAAGTTCATGGGCGTAGGTATGTCAATGTGACCCTTGAATCTGATCTTACTAAAGCAACAAGATGTAAGAAAAAGGCTCAGTAAGCAGATGGAGGATGTAGAAGGAGGGGTGGGAAAGGGAAGGTACTGGGGAATGAGGTCGATCAAATTATGTGCACATATAAATATAGTATAATGAATCCCACTATTCTGTAATGCACCAATAAAGAAAAATGCCCAGAATTTCTGATACTATAATGCTTGGAATTTCTAACATTTTTGATTATTTGTAAGTTAAGCTATTCAAGTTCATTTCTATTTCCATGCATTTGAGTTTATTTATGCAGGTAATTTATTCAAGACATTTATTGAGAAAATACATGTATTTGAAATGAAGAATTTAAAATAATAAAGTTATAAATAATACCTAATCTTTACTGTCTACTTTTCCTTAGGAACTGTGACCAGGCTTTTTGTTTTATATATATATTTTTAGTTGTAGGTGGGCACAATATCTTTATTTTTTTGTGGTTCTGAGGATCAAACCCAGTGCCTCACATGTGCTAGGTGAGCACTCTACCACTGAGCCATAACCCCAGCCCCATGACCAGACTTTTTTAAGGATTTATTCATAGAGAAAATGTAGGCTCACACAACTTGTGAGTTTCAGAGTCAGGGAATAAGCACAACTAGGCAGAGTCTATGTGTTTCCCTCCCCAAAATGCAGCTATAACATTGACAAAATACCTCAAACTTTATGCGCACCAAGAAGAGACAGCTACAGAATGATTTGAGGAGGGACGACTTCTTATAAGACATAAATCTAGAGCCAAAGTTTGACATACGGTTCGATGGCTTAATGCCACAGGGTATGTTAACAACTTGAAAGTACATAGATTTACAAATTTGAAAATCATGTAAAATTTTGGAATGAATAAATGACACATGTACTATTTAAATTTATGTTTATCATTTTTCATTCCTTCATCTTTCCAGTCCATCAAAATACTATAGACAGAATTTTCATGAGCTATGATTTCAGCTCAAATGCCTTCCCACCATCACCTTCCAAGCTTTGGTTCACCAATTCATCCTAATTGCCTCTTTAGTAGTTGGTCTTAGTGCTTACTGTGATGTCTGGTTAATCATAGGCTCTTATGGGTAGTGTTTAATTCTAACAAATATTGTCTTGTTTTTGCTTTCATTTCTTGTTTTCAAAGCCATACCATTTTAAAATTCTTTTCTTTTTTTATTCCATTTTTTAAACTAGTTAAACTTCCTCATTTCAAACTCCTGTTACCTTTCCCCTTGCAAAGAAAAAAAAATACATACTATTAAGCTCTGAAAAAAGAATGAGAATGGCAATTATTGACAACTTTTACAAGACTTATGGTAGATGCAATTCTAAGGCAGGAGTTAGAACTCTCCTAAAAGGTAACAGAATAACTTAGATAGAAGAACTTCCTGCTTCTCGTTTATGTTTAAATGGTACATGTGGGAATGTTGTTTTATCAATGGCTGCTAGATAGAATCCATGGATGATTCAATTCCAGAAGACCTAAAAGGAGTATAGTAGAAGCAATGAGGAATGAACTAATTACTTCTTTCGACCAGACTAATATGTTGCTTTTTGATGATATTCATGCTTTTCCCAGAAGGACATTGTCACACAATGTTTGCACAAGGGCTTCCTATTTGTAACTTTGCCAGAACTGTGTTCTATGTGACTCTGCTTACACGCTCAGGATTTTTAAAATTGCCACATTCAGACATCATTGTTGACCTCACTAATGCAATTTTGAGAAAATGTTTGTCACTACTTGTCTTATATCTCATTCTTGATTTCTATTGGAATTCCTGTGCTACATTTTTACCCACATCCCTAATATACCATGTATGTGTTGGCTGGGGTATTTTCTGAGTTGTTAATGTTCCATACTTTTAATCCCTGTTGGCTAGAACACAAATGTTTGATGCGCCATGACATGAGCCTTGCGCATAGCAAGAAAAATTCTGCTAAAGGCCTGATGAGAAGTACGGCCTATTCAGAGGTCTTGTGCAGCTCATCTCTCTGCTTCACTGTTGTCTTGGAAGGAGTTAGTTTACTTTTCTTTGCTTCTACAAAATGAAGGTGCCTATTAGACATGAAGGGCATCTGTAATTGCTGCTTTTTCTTGTACCAATTTTAGTTCTCATTTCCACAGTGATTTCTTCTATGGGTTACAAGCTGTGTACACTCTTGAGTTGGTTACTGGCTTAGTAGAAATAGCTTTTGCTCAGGCCATTTTAATCTCATGATCACCTGAGATTCAATATTTATTTTCTTATCTGTTCAGATTCCTGAATGACAATTTTTCTTTGATCTGTGGAACGTATATGTTCCTCAACTTTGGCCTTTTTGAGCTTGTTTTTTCCTAGATATTTTTGTTTAATCTTAGAAGTTTCTACAGGAACGTTTGTCTAACAAAAGGAACTTTACTCTTTGGCACCTCACTCTGTTAGCTCTTCCGTTTATTCTGTTTGCCATGATCCTTGTTTAGTAGCCAATAAAAGCATTAACTTTCTTAACTTTTGAACATAATATGCAAATATGAATGTATATATACACTTTTAAAGGGGTATATACTCTGAAGCAGTATCCACCACAACATCCTTTTCTTGGTTCCCTTCTAAACATCCTCACTCCTGCTTTAGGGGTATATCCTAATTACTCTGAAGTGATGTTTCTCATCTTTGATTGCATACTCGAGTCATTTGAAGAGCTTTTAGAAAACAGACTCCCCAGCGCCACTCTAGACATAACTGACGCAATCCCTGTGGTGTGGGTTGTGGATGTTTTTAAAAATACTTCCTGGGAGATTCTGAAGTAGCGTAGTAGAGAACCGTGAGCTTCAGCCAATCAATGTGCTGAGGCATTTCCCCCTGGTGGCTGTGATTGGTCCATTCCTGAAGGCGAAGAGCATGTTCCCCCTTAAGAGCAAGGTGGCTCTAGTTGCTGCTGGCTCTCATCTCATGACCAGCCTCTGGATGAAGTGGATGCCTTCGACAAGAGCAGAGAAAGTAATCTCTGATATATCTTCCAGTCCTAGAATCAATTAACCCTGAAACTTCTGCTACCTCTGGACTTCCTGTTATGTGAGAAAATAAATTTCTGAGCTGAGGAAACTGGTATCAGAGAGACTAAATGACTCATGAAAAACGAAAACGTACAGTTCAGTGTTTTTTTCTGTGTACAAAGATACTTCTCAAGAAATTGATATGTATTAAAGAGATGAGAAAATGCCTGCTCCTGAGAAAGTCTTTTTGAAGAATGTAAAACACAGTTCTTAGAAACCTTATCAAATGATCATTGTGACAATTAGACTCTGACAGCATGTTAGAGTACAAAAGATTTTGACATCTATGATCTCATCCCCTCAAACTCTCAGGATGGGTATTGTTATTAGTCCTACTTTACAACTGAGGAGATTAAGCCTCAGAGAACATTTATTATTTGCCCAAGGTGATCCTGTTGGTAACAGAGCTAGGAGTTGAACCCAGATAGTCACTCAAAATCCAGTAGTATTTTTGCTATACCTCTAGCGGTGAATGGTGTTCCTGTTTTGAATTCCATTATCCCCTCCTTCCTTGAATATAGAAACACAGGGACTGAGAGGCAGGATTATGCTGTCATTCTCAGGAGAAATAGTGACTTGACACACATGCCAGTTTAACCTACATGGGAAGTTATGGATTTGTTCTTATATCTGGAAGATGAAGTTCCTGAAAACTGTCAAGTTCAATGGAGGGATAATTTGTTTTGGGAGATTAGAGTCAAAGAGTTCTCTAATTAGTCAAAGAGTCAAAGAGTTCAGGACTTGAGCTGGGTGAAATGGCTGAAGATTACATAGCAAAAGAATTGGGTTAAATCATGAGAACTGGAGACACACTCCTTTTTCCCTAATGTTTTTTATTGTTTGATCTTATGAACTTTCATTGCATCTTTTTCTGGATACGATACTTGCATTCTTGATATATACAGAATGTGTAGAAATCCCTGTCTTCTGTGTTCTGGAGCTTTCTACTTTATCCCCTTGTGTGTTGAACTCAAGGTAAACCAATTATCTCCATCTATAAACTAAACTGCTTCTGCAACACGGTTTCCCTTAAATTCCCATGGGGTAAAAAGAATAGTCTAGCAATCTTCCACTTGTATTGCTCATTCTGGGCAGATAGTAAACCAATTAAACAGCACAGCTGTACAAACATTCCAACTATAATTTATGAAGCTCAGATCATGAACACATTTTCATTGTCTTCTTTCTCCATATGGAATCTTATTGTTTTAATTATTTTTTTTAATGTGTTTTTGGAAAATGGAATGTTCTTTAGCTAGTTAAAGTAAATTTAAGCTACGTTTGAAATGTCAAAATGAATTTTTAAGATTAAAACATTTTTGAGAGAATAGCATAAAAATATTTCTTGGGAATAGAAGTTAATGAATGTCTGAGTCTAGCTTAGACAATGTCACACAAGCTTCTCCCTACCTGTTTCAAAGTAGTTATCTTATAGGACTACCTCATGGGATAGGTGTCTAGCTTGGTAACCACACACTATTCTGTTAAAGGTATCATCATTGCAATGAACACTTAAGAGCACTGGCTTTTAGCAGATTGATCCCAAGCATGTATTAGTTATGCTATTAATAAGCACACCATCAGGGTATTTTAAAGGTTATCTCCGCAAGCCTGTAATCCTAGCACTTTGGGAGGCTGAGCCAGGAGAATCGCGAGTTCAAAGCCAGCCTCAGCAACGGTAAGGCGCTAAGCAACTCAGTGAGACCCTGTCTCTACATAAAACACAAAGTAGGGCTGGGGATGTGGCTCAAGGGTTGAGTAACCCTGAGTTCAATCCCCAGAACCCCCCCCCCCCAAAATGATTATCTCAATTTTGTGAATAAGGAAACAAGCCAGTATTTAAGCCCAGGAATTTTGACTCCAGATTCCTACTTTTTAAAAAATTTTATTAGTTGTTGAAGGACATTTATTTATTTGTTTATTTATTTATATGTGGTGCTGAGAATTGAAACCAGTACCTCACACATGCCAGGCAAGTGTTCTACCACTGAGCCACAACCCCAGCCCCAGATTCCTACTTTGAATGATGATGCTTTATTACTCTCCTGCACAAGGAAGCAACTTATCTCAGTGGTTTTCCTTAAAGTGCAGGACTACTAAGTGGTTGACTAACTAACTGGTCCATGACTAGCTGTTCATCCAGTCTTCAAATGTCAATGACACAGTTTTCTACATTGCTTCACTAGAAGGCAGACCGAGAGAAATCACTTCCTGGAAATGATCAGAGAAAAATAAGTTTTGCAGCTCTACTTTAAACACATGGTCAAAATTGCCTGTTAATTTTCTTCTTTCGTTTCTTGATTGTGGAGACCCTTGCGCTTTGCATGTAACGTAATCAAAACAGAACCAACTGTTGGACAGTCCACATTGTGTACTTTTGAATTTCCTTATCTTTCTAGAAAATAATTCTTGGAATCTTAAGGACAATATCTTTCTCTAATTATTCCTTGTAACACTCTAAGGGAAAAACTCTCAAATGAACTGCTGCAATCAGTTGCTCATTGTTCATGAGCTCTGCTGTGTCAGGAATGTAGCTCAGGTCCTCCGACAAGTATGGATTAGTGGTGGCTGAGGGTGACAGGGGCACGCTTCCCTTAGTTCTTGACATTTCTTTGTATAATTTCTCCCATAGTGTATTTCAGACACTTGAGATACTGTAGGGATGGGGCACAGAAGGTAAATGACTTTTCAAAGCTCATGTATTTCCAGAGCTGGAGCTGGTCATTTTCTTAGCCTCGAATTCTTTTTGCTAAATTTTACCTCCTCTCTCCTCTTAATTGCACCTTCATGATTGTAGATACCAATCAAGAAACAAAACAAACTCAATCAAATAAGAACACAAAAACCTTGTTTTGAACTGTTCTGCCTCAGGGCTTATCATTTATATACACAGGTTGAGTGTCCCTTATTCAAAATACTTGGGACCAGAAGTTTTTCAGGTTTAAAAAAATTGGAATTTTTGCATATATGTAATGAGGTATCTTGAGGATGAGATTTAAGTTGGAACAAAAAATTTTTTTTCATATACACCTTACACACGTAGCCTGAAAGTCATGTTATATAGTATTTTTAGTGTGCCTACATTTTGACTGTGCCCTGTTACTTGAGGTCATGTGTGGAATTCTCCAGTTGTAGTGTTATGGTAGTGCTGGAAAATTTTGGGGTTTGAGAGTACTTTGGATTTTCAATTTTTAGATTAGGGATGTTCAATCTGTATTTTTTTTGAAAAGGTAACAAATATATGTCCTCTATATTGTGAGGAGCTGAGGAACTCCAGCTTCGGCTTCAGTTGAACTCTGTGGCTCAGTTTCACCAGGGATACTAGAGCTTTAGAAAGCTGAGTCACACCAGCAAGACAGGGAAAAGAATGCTTAGCCACCAGGTGCTAATGAACTAATTCCCCTCACTGTGCCCTCTGAGCTGTTATTCTTGGAGGGGTTGACAGTAGGAAGGTGTCAATGACATTGCCTCCCCCATGGCTCAGTGCCCCAATTAGAAAGTCCCTGGTGAAAAATTCTGATTAGCTCTAAGTGGAGAATTGTTATTTCTCATTTTTTTTAACAACAAAAATCAACCATAATTTTCTTTTCCTTTAAACTGAGAGAAAAAGTCAATTAAATGGCATGTATGATCAGAGTACTAGCTTTACTTCCTCCCCACCCATGCCTCAAACTTTCCCAGAAATGTATTATTATTAGTGATATTTTATTATTAGGTTGTATGTAGTTTTGCTGTGTTGCTTAAAATTCTTCACAGGATTTGTTTGAAGTATGAAATAATCTATAAACCTAATTTGCTGCAAGAATAACAAGATGAATAGGTTTTGTTCTTTACTTGGTAGAAACTTATGAGGCCAGATTTCTTTTATAAAAGGAATTCATTTTCTGTCAGGGAAGGAAAACTTTCCCTCTACCCTCTTAGGTTTAGTTATTGGGGGCCTGTGAATTAAACTGACAAAAAGAATAGCAAAAACAAAAACAAAAACAAAACCCAACCCCAACCCCCCGCAAACTCCCCCCCAAAACCAGATTTTTATTTAGATATATATGTAGAAGTTCACAGAAAACTGACTGGAGGAGGTGGTTAGAACTGAGGGCTTATTCTCCCATCCTAATATGAGGAGGAGAAGGAGTGAATAGCATTGATGGGAAAACAAGTGATTTTTAGGAAGGAAAATGAACCCTTAAGAGAATATGTGAGAAATATGATAGTTTGGAGACAGTGTTTTGCTGATTTTTTTTTTTTAATCTTGGGGCTGGCTTCTCATATCTGGTTATAGGGAGTCAATCTTCCCTATTGGTGAAACTTCCTAGGAGGGAATTCATGACAATTGAATTCTTTATGGAAACTGCTTAAGCAGGTAAGATTAAGTTCAGAAAAAAACAAAACTTGTCAATTCTGGATCCCTTCATTTTCAAAGAACTCTGCTTTCAGAAGGGAAGTCAGTCTGAGTAGACCACTTGACATTGCAGTTTGTGTGTTAGAATGAGCTCTAGATATTTCTAGGTTTTAGTCAAATTTGATAACACATCTTTCTCTGAGCCAGTAGCGGTGGTTTGCGCTAATTAAATTCCCAGAGTGTGTCCCAGCACTTAGGGAGGCTGAGACAGGAGAATTGCCAGTTCAAAGAGGCGCGCTAAGCAACTCAGTGGTACCCTGTCTCTACATAAAAAACACAAAATAGGGCTGGGGATGTGGCTCAGTGGTCGAGTGCCCCTGAGTTCAATCTCCAGTACCAAAAAAAAAAAAAAAAAAATTCCCAGAGTGTGGAAGCTGACACTGATGTCTTTAAGCTCTCTCTTGCTCTGCTTTGACTCAACATGCAAACCTTCAGGATTATGGTATTTTCTGATGTCTGATTTCCTTTTTGTTTTTGGTTGTAAATACTTTGTCTTTTCTTGCTTGAAACGACAAATTTGTGTTTATTTTGTGTCAATTTACACTTCTTTTAAATAGATACTAATGCTATTATCACTTCTTCCACCAGGAAAGAGGGACCATGGTTTTTTTTGTCGTCCTCATTGTTGAGAATTAAACATTTTATTCATTCTTCCATATTTTGTTATTGATGCATTACAGTTATATGTAATGGTGGAATTTGTTGTTACATATTCATACATGTACACAGTATAACTATATAATTTGCCAACTATTCACCAGTATTTCCCCTTTCCTTCTTTCTCCCTCCCCCTGGAAGAGTGACCATTTTTACTAAACAAATGCATATCAAAAGGAGTCATTCCTGAAGATCAAGTTAGGGTAGAGAAAGGAATGGGGGAAAAAAGAGGGGAGCATTAGGGATTGCTGGAGAGTAAAATTGATTAGATAATGTTATATGCTTGTAATATACCATTCTGCATAATTAATATGTACCAAGAAGAAAAAATCCTTTTTCCACTTTCACTTTTGCCTAGATTTGTTTTGTGTTTGGTCTAACCAGTCTCACAGACTTCTACTTACGTTATTCTTGCCAAGGTTAGAGTTAAGTACTAAAGTAGACAGAAGTTAGTTCAAATACATAGAATTTGCTTAACCAAAATCACATGTCTTATAAACGTATGCTGTAATATTATGAAATCCAAATTGTGTCCCTAGACCATCTACTTCTTTGTTTCAATTTATCCAATTTCTTTCTTTTCATTCTTCTTCTCCTCCTCCTTCCTAAACAATTGTAACTTATACTGTAATAACTTCCACAGCCCTTCTCAAGATGGTCCACAAAGCCAGTTATGAGTTAGCCCTGCACTTCATTTTGGACCTCATTTCTCATTGCCCTGCTGGTTTGTTCCAGGCACACTGGCTACCTTTCTCTTCCTGTAAGGCACCAAGCTCATTCTTGCCCAGTTGTACACACTTACCTAGCCTGGGTTGTTTTTATTCAGGTTTTTTTTTTTTTTTTTTTGGTGGCTGATTCTCATCATTTGAATATCATCTCTCTAGGGAAGCTTTCTAAGTCACCCTCTCCCACTTCATCCACTTTCTCTCACATTACCTTTTTTTTCTTTTCTGCATGTCAGGACCCCTATCTGAAGTTGTCTTGTTTGTCTATTTCCTCAGCAGAATGTAAACCCAGTAAGACTCAGACATTGCCAGTCTTTTCTGGGTCCTTATTGCTTTCTCTAAATGGACTCATTAACAATTTGTTGAATGAATCATATCAAATAGAAAGAAATTATTGTACAGATTTATATATAGTTATAGGGTGATAAGTTTTTCAATCAAATAGTAAGTGTAAGGAACAGTGGTAGAAAGCTGGTTTTGCATTCTTAAATGAATATTTTTAAAACAAATTTTACTCAAATTTTAGATATTCATATAATTCTTAAAATTTTGGAATAAATATAAGAAAAATTGAAAGTACAGTACTAGAACCAATTCTTTTTTGAAGCTTTTGGTATTATGTTGCTCATTCCTTACTACTTTCATGTAACTAATAAGGACATCAATTTAATTTCTTTTTTAAAATTTTTAATTTTTATTAGTTGTTGATGAACCTTTATTTGTTTATTTACATGCAATGCTGAGAATTGAACCCAGTGACTCACATGTGCTAGGCAAGCGCTCTACCACTGAGCCACAACCCCAGCCCACATCAATTTCATTTCAAACTAATAAGGACATTCTTCTACAAAAACACATTTGATCACCAAATATGGATATTTACATGGATACATTACTAAGATATATTTCTCAGAATCCATTAAAGTTTTATCAGTTGTCCCATTTGTGCCCCTGATAGCAAAAGGATCCAGGAGAATGGTTCACTGTATTAGTTGCCATATTTATTTAGTTCCCTTCACTTTGGAACAGTTCTTTAGACTTACCTTGACTTTAAAGTTGGTATTTTTGAAAACAAAAGGCCAAATATTTTGAAGGATGTCCACTACTTTTAGTTGTCTGATGTTTCCTTGGATTAGACTCAGTTATGAGTCTAGTGGGAACATAATAAAGTGATGTTAATTAAGTTTTTCTCACTGCATCTTATCCTATAGCATGTAATTCTGATTTGTCCATTACTGATAATCATTTATCTTCACCTCTTAAAGTGGTGCTCTCCAGACTTTAAAGTTACTATTTCTCTTCATAATAAATATTTTGTGGAGGTGATACTTTAATATTATATAAAATATCTCTTCCCTTATCAAACCTTTCATTTATCAAAGTATGTTTGTTTCCTTTTATATTTGGTTATACTCCATTACTGTCTTTGTTATGATGCTCAAACTGCTCCCAGGTGAATCAGTAGAAGTTTGTTCAAGCTAAGTTCTATGTCCTTTTGGTATATCTCCACCATTTTTCTGCATATCCTTAATCTCTAGCACAGCAAGACACAGCAGGTTTGTACTCTCACTACTTCAGTTCTGTCAATACCCAACCATTTATTCAGGGAGTCTTAATATTCCAGGGTCATCATGTACTTTCCCTGCTTCACTCTGTCTATAATCGCTATCTCCCCAGTGAGACTTAGTTTCTTTTGCTGGAGAAAGGTAATTAGAAACCAAGGTGTACTTATGCTATTGAGGTGTCATTGCTATTAGACCTCTCAGTGAGCAGATTTAAACAAAATAAATGTAACAAATATCTTATTTCCATTTATGCATAGATATATCTATACAAATGGATCTATCAAAAATAGTTAAGTTCACACAATTCCTCTTGTTCGTCTTGTCTAAGCGTTTCCTAATTTGCTCCTTTCAATAAATTCACATGGTAATGACCTTGTCAGCCTAAAAGTGTCCCAAATCTAGCCTGACCTTTGATTACAAATTTTAAAAAATCCTATCTATGATTGGTATTGTCCTATTGAAGTCTGAGATAAATCATAGATAGGATATTTTGGGGCAAGACATAGGAAAAAAAAGATTGAGAAATGTATATTTACTATTTAAAGAAATATTTAATAAAAATTTTCTCAGCTCTCATTCTCTATGTGTTAAAATTTGTTAAGAGTGTAGCACACTTTTCCCATCTTCTCTATCTGAATCAATGTAGCCACTGGATATGCTTTTACTTCCTTTTTCGCTAAGATGAACAAGCCATTGTTCTTAAGTGTATAAATATATTTATCATATCATACTATATATTTTATGAGATGTGTATAAATAAGATCAACTTATGATCTGACCTGGGAGTGAAATGAGATGTTCAGCAATTTCAGGTTTTCCCAATAAATATCAATGCCAAATTATTTTATCAATGGTAAATGCTGGGAAGTCCAGAGGAAATGCTATTTTTTTTTTTTTTTTTTTGGTACCAGGGATTGAACCCAGGGGGACTTAAGCACTGAGCTGTATCCCCAGCCCTTTTTATATTTCATTTAGAGACAGGGTCTCACTGAGTTCTTAGTGCCTCACTAAATTGCTGAGTCTGGCTTTCAATCAAAGTCCTCTTGCCTTACCTTCCTGAGCTGCTGGGATTACAGGTGTGGGCCACTGTGCTCGGCTCTCGGAACAGTTTGACTAGTTAGAAACAAGGTGTACACAAAAATGAACATATGAAGATTAATAATTGGGTAGCACTTTCAAATAAAATCTGAGTGTTTTTATAAACCTATGTGAATGTGGATTGATCATTAAAATATTAGATTTCTTTAATACTAGTAAAAATAGGAAAATATGGCAAAGTATAAATATCAGGAAAAAAGGACAGGCATTGGGACTAGAAAAGTTGTTCATAGAGGGAGCCAGAAGTGTTGTAGGCTGGTCTTCCATGATGGTGAAGGATAATTCATGTGTTGAAGGGGAGGTAAAAACAAACATGCTGCACACATCAAGTACCCATTCTGGAGTGCAGCCTTGAGCGAGATCCCCAGTTAGTCTGTTGACATAATGAAAGTTAGTAATTAATTTAAAATCAAAACATTATAGATCTTGTCCTCAATTATGCACCATTTTTGAGAACAAGAACAAATTGCTCACTCTTTTCCTGTCTTTTGCTCCCCAACTCTCCAGGAATACCTGAATGCCTGGAAAGCAGTTGCCTTTTCTGTAGCAGCAGGAGAGAGGGTGTGTGGGAAAAATCGTATTTGATCTGAGTGAGCAAATAAGTTTCTGTTTAATATTCCATCTCATTTTAAAGAAGAAGCAAAATGATTTCTATAAAGGAGGAACATAAAAATATCTGAAGGATACTGAATAGTTTAATTAAGAGTCATTGTTATTTCATTTTAATGATTTAAGTTATGATATAGACCATTAATTTTCTATTAGCTTTTTTTTATTATGATAATACTGCTTTCTAAAGTAATGCTATTAAAACTAATGTTCTACAACATAAAGGGTGATTAGTTTATTGTAGCTTTTGATGTTTCCAGAAAAATGAATTTTGATAAAGTCTTTAACTTCTGTGGCTTGAACAGACATAGAAAAGTGGAGGGTATGAATCCATCTTGACTCTCTAAGCCTATTTTTTTGTTATTGTGGAAAAAAGGACTCAGTCCAAATAATTCGCTCTGCTATTTTTTTGGATCAGTTGCTGTTATGAATACTGTAAATGGGCATTATTCAGACCTCAAGAATTTTTTTTCACCTGGTATTTGAAGATAGAGCAAAGGTTCCATTCTTGTCAAGGAGCCAATAACACATTGATTCCTGTTGGCCACTAGATGTCCCTGTAGAGATGCTCCTACCTCAGAGGCTTCTGTGAAAAGATACTTCCAAGACCAAGGGTGGGGGTAGGGTGGGGGGGATTGGCTACTCCCAAAGCCCTTTTCCTTACTTAAGTTAGCACCTGGAATGCAAGAGATGCTTTCTTCTCCTTTCTAGATGATTAATTGTAGAGGACTGGACGGGACTTGAACTTAGTGAAAAGCAAGTAGAATTAGATTTAAGCATTGGCCCAAATATTTATATTTATTAACTGTTCAACCAAGAAAAATGAGTAGTCTTGCAGATGTAGTTGAGATTTATAGACAACTTTAAGCATGCTAAAATAAGGAGTGGCTTGGGTTTGAATTAAATAACAATGAAAAATAATAATTATATTGGTAATAAAATATTGTAATATTTGTATTTTGAATATAAAGGTGTTGATGTCCTGGAAATTAAGGAAAATTTCAATAATGAACTCACTTAGGCAATACTGATCTCCAAAGAACTTGGAGTTGTTGGGATTTCTTATATAGCTTCTTATAACTCTTCTCTTTTCTCTATTCTGATAAGGATTGACCATGTCAGCTGCCAGAACAATGTGACATGATGGCTTTATTTAAGTTTTTTCATAAGTTCATTTACATTTACCTGCATAAGGAAGAGGTAGTTGAATATTTTGATTCAAAGTGTCACTTAATTTGGAGTTGTATAGAGTCATAAAACTGGATTAGAGTAAGAAAAAAAATTTCATGGTTTAAAATGATCAGAATCATTCAATAGATTTTGGTGTAAACTAAAAAACCAAAACAAACCAAAACCAATCCAAACCAAACCAAAACAAAAAACTAAATACAGTGTTAAAAAATTCCTATTTAAAACCTGACTTTGATTTTTAAAATTGAGGAAATAATTATTTATTAGAATAGATGAATTATTTCAAAGGGATAAGACCCTGTATTTAAAATAATAAAGGCACCACTTATCAATTGAATATACCTTATTCAACTTTGTGATTACATAATGTCTTCTCTTACAATGTTGATTTAGTATTTCATATGTTACTTATAATCCAACATAAAAATATAGGGAAATGAAAAATGAATTAATGGAAAATAACTAAAATTTATTTATTCATTTTTTTAAAGAAAGCATCTATGTTTAGGGGGTGGTTATTTTCATGAAAACTACCCAGTGTGGAAGAAAAAGACACAAGTGGACACTCAGTCTTCTGATTCCCTTAATTAAAGGGGAAATGGTGATATTTGAGCAAATTTGGAGAATGGGAGCGATGGCAAGAGACCCACAAAGGCAATTACTCTATTGTCTCTTAAAAATAGGGAAAAAATTCTATAATGGAAAAAGTAGAGGATTTGATAATCCTGGAAAAAATTCTTAAAAATATTGAATGGAATTTGTAAGCCCTTTTAAGAAGGAAAAAGCGATCTTTAATACTAAGCAAATGAAATTACAAAGTCAGAAGACAAGTGCTGGAGAGGATACAGAGAAATCAGAACGCTGATAGGAATGTAAGGTGGTTGAGCCAATGTGAAAAATGGACTGGCAGTTCCTCAAATGATTAAACACTGAGTTACCATACGACTCAGCAAATCTACTCCTGGTTGTATGCCCAAGAGAAATGAAAACATATGTCCACACAAAAACGCATACTTGAATGTTTATAGCAGCAATATTCATCATAGCCAAGAGATGGAAGCAACCCAGATGCCCATCAGTAGATGAACGGGTGAGCAAAATGTGGTGTAGCCATATGGCAGAATGTAGTGCAATCATGAAAAGAAATCAGGTACTGCTGCCTGTTATGACAGGGATGAACCTTGAAAACATGCTCAGTGGAAGAACTCAGCCATAAAGGACCATATATCATGTTTCCATTTATGTGAAATGTCTATAATAGGCAAATCTATAGAAACAGAATTAGTGTTTGTTCAGAGCTGGCACAGAGGGAAGAATTTGGGGAGTGACAGACAATGAGCACAGGGTTTCTTTTTGGAGTGGTGAAAATGTTCTAAAATTGCTTGTGGTGATTGTTACAAAACCCTGTAAATACAATAAAATTAATTGACTCATACACTTTAAATGGGTGAATTGTATGCTATGTGAATTATCTCAATAAGCTGTTAAAAAAAGAATGAATATGCATCTGTGAAGAACATGTACAGTAGAACCTGGAGTTCTAGACCACAGGTTTATAGTGACAGCATCCACATCAAAGTGTGAGTGGGAAAAAAAGGGATAGAAAAATTAGATGCACCATAATCCTGAAGCACATGGTTCTAACTACCATGTTCCTGAATCTTGAAATTCTGAGAGATTAAAATACCTGAAGTCTAAAATCCTGAAAGATCAAAAAATTGAAAATATGATTCTGGAAAAAAATAATTTTAAATATGAAAAGGACATTTAATTGGATTTTAAGAGAAGTTTTATTTGAAAAAAGTATATATAATTTTAAAATTCTTTTTAGATACACATGACAGTAGAGTTGTATTTTGACATATTTTATATATATATATATATATATATATATAGTATAACATTCTAATTAGGACCCCATTCTTGTGGTTGTACATGATGTGGAGTTTCACTGGTGGTGTATTCATATATGAATATAGGAAAGTTATGTCTGATTCATTCTACTGTCTTTCCTATTCTCATCCCCACTCACTTCCCTTCGTTCCCCTTTGTCTAATTCAATGAACTTCTATTTCCCTCTCTCCCTTATTGTGTTTTAGCATTCTAATATCAGAGAGAACATTCAGCCCTTGATTTTTTTTGAATTGGCTTATTCACTTAGCTTGATAGTCTCCAGATCTATCCATTTACCGGCAAAAGTCATAAAGTCATTGGTTTTTATGGCTGAATAATATTCAATTGTGTATATATACCATCTTTCCCTTATCCATTCATTTGTTGAAGGGCACCTTGGTTGGTTCCATAGCTTAGCTATTGTGAATTGAGCTGCTATAAATATTGATGGAGCTATGTCACTGTAGTAATGCTGTTTTAAGTCCTTTGGATATCTACCAAGGAGTGGGATAACTGGGTCAAATGGTGGTTCCATTCCAAGTTGAAAAACATATTTAAATATGAGAATACTTTATAGGTCATTTTATACAATGAATATGCAATATGAACATACATATTTTTGCAAACATATATACCCAGTTATACTAATGCCAGTATAATAGTTGCAAGCAAATGAACTATATTCTTAAAGAAATAGGTTAAAAAATGAAATGTATAAATTCATATCAATATAGTTGGTAAGTGTATGAGTCCTGCTTTGTAACTGCAGCCTTCTGAAATACTGTGATAAACTAAGACTTTTTGTTTTGATAGTACTGAGGATAACTTAAGTCTTCTGATGAGATTGATCTAAAGCTGCAGTGGGTCAGCATTGTGTATGTAATTGCCCAAAGTGCAGAGATCACAAAAATTTTATCTTCCACAAATGCAGATATACAAAAAGGACATTTCTTCATTTACTGAGGCAGTTTCAATATTTTTACATACACCAATTCTTATATATAAAGTCAACATTGTGATAATACAATTTACAGAGTAAAATTTTGCAAAAACATGCCTAAAATGAATTAGGTCTCTCTAAAAGTCTTTACAGAATTTATGCCTCCAGCATTGAAAATGATGCAAAGATGAAATGTGTAATGTAGTGAATTGTAAAACGTAATCCTGACAACTGAAAATAATGGGGAATAAAGCTAAAACAAGAAAGAAAGGAAAAAAGGGAAGACCAAAATAAAGCTACCCCCCCCCCCCACACACACCAAGAGGAAATTGTAAAAAATGTATTACAGGGATGGATTATGGGCAATTGCATGGAAATATTCCATAACGGCTAACTTTGATGATCAACTATGTTTTGAATTCTTGCATTACAATAAATACTTTTTTTTTTCTGCTAGGGCATGGCTCTCCTTAAAGAGTATGTTCACATTTGTTTCCTATGTGGTTCTGCTATTTTGGAATTCTTGTGTTTCAGTGTTCACCGACATGAGCATCCCTCTTTCTCTGTGCTGGGCTGCATGTTGTTTGGGTATGTGGAAATCTATTCCACATGTACTCATATACAGACCACTAACAATACTGGTGATTAGATGACAACCTTGGTGTGTGTCTTCTTATCCTACTGTGCACACAAATATTTTTGAATCAGTCAATAACTTTGATGCCTCTTCAGGCAAATGTGGCTTTTGTGAAGTAAAAGCTTCTATGAAATTATTAGCTAGAGGAATGCCAATGTGGACAAATGGCACGTTTTAAAACTGAAGTTTTGGTTGTTGCTGTATAATGTGATCCATTCCTTCCCCGAAATTCAGCTTTCTACTCCTCTTCTACAGCCTTTATCCAAGGGAACTGCAGTTTGGGGGATTTTGGCTTTTAGGAGGTTAGCATTCAGAATTTTAGTCTTTCAGGATGGTGATCTTAGGAATTTTAGACCTTAGGGATTTAAAAAAATTTGTTCTAATTAGTTATACATGACAGCAGAATGCATTTTGACACATCATACCTACTTTAGGGATTTTGATCTTTAAGAATTTCAACATTTGGAGCCGGGCGCGGTGGCTCACGCTTGTAATCCCAGCACTTAGGGAGGCTGAGACAGGAGAATCGCGAGTTCAAAGCCAGCCTCAGCAATGGCGAGGCGCTAAGCAACTCAGTGAAACCCTGTCTCTACATAAAACACAAAATAGGGCTGGGGATGTGGCTCAGTGGTCGAGTGCCCCTGAGTTCAATCCCCAGTACTA